>VWZI01018195.1:1747-24103 GCA_013396835.1 Psilopogon haemacephalus | reverse complement strand
TTTATTAGTTACTGGAAGAGAAACTGAGGGCCAACTGTATGTTTAGAAAATGTTACTTTCTCAGTTCTCTATTAAAGAATATTCACCATGCAGATGTCATTTATAGGCAGATTTTTATAGCCACACACAAAAAGAGTGGGTTTAATTTTACCTGTCTGCAATATAGGTGTCCTCAGGTACATGTTGCTTATCTAAGGTCCAAATACATGAAATGGAGATGTAGCTCCTGTGGTCAGTACTAGCTTAATAACTGTATGTCTCACTCAATCACTTTGGCTTACTGAACCACTCTCTAATAATTCCACTGATGTTAATGGGAGCTGAGACGTTTGCATAAGTCGTAGCACATCTAGCTACTGCAATTATAAAAATGTAATGGCACACAGTGGCAGAGGTAAGAATGAAACAGCAAACCTCAGCCCAAATGCTCTTCAGCTTTGACGATTTGCATACTTCTCTCACCAAACGCAAGCATGGAGTACTTTTCAAAACAATAAGTCTTGGAACACTTTGTAAGGAGTGACACCATTGTGTTTCAAAGGCCTAATATCTAATTAGTTGTGAGTCACATCCCTTCTATTGATCCCATGCCACCTGGAAGCACAAACTCAAATAGCTGCCATCACCCGGTATGTAACTTTGATAAAATCAGACTGTCAACATATTTCAAATTTTGAGTATTTGAAAGTTTAGCTGGAAATAATACTAGCTGGCCACAATACTTGGGGTACAGCAAGAAAAAAAAAATATATATATACTGGGGAACAGAATTGGACCAAGGCAGAATAAGCCCCTTTAAGATAATAGATGATAAAAGAAAAAAAGGGGTCAAGAACAGTCAATAGCTGGAACAGAGGATTAGGGATAGAGCCATTTTGGTGGATTTGGGCCAGATGTAGCCCAAGGCTGTACTTAAGCTGCTCTGAGTTGGATGTTTAGATGTTAGTTTGAATGGCTATGAAAGTTTAATTAATGTCTGAGGGGCTTGAGAAGACAGATGAGCAGAGAATTAACGTCTAAAAACTACTTCCCATAATGAAACCCTATCGCTTCCTCACAGAACTTACAAAAGCAAAGAGAAATATATGAAAAGTCTGGTTTGCTTTGTTTTGTTTTTCTATTAATTTAGAGCTTGTGAAATAATCCTTCATCAGGCTTACTATAGCTGTAGTAATTACTTCATAGTTGCATTTATTTCCTTTATAAATAAACTTAGTTTCAAAATGCCTCTGATTTCAAAACACTCTGAGCAGAAAGGAAAAAGCAAATCTACACACTTACACTTCCGTTGCACAGAAGACTGAGGGCGCATTTCCTTGACAATACATACCTCAGTGTGCCAAAGTCAGCACCAAAACCACTAAAGAATGCGAGGGCATAGTTTGTAGCTGTAGAAAACATTATCAGTCTTGGTGCATTGGACAGGTATTGATCACTGCTCCATAATGTAGTGTTGCATAGCTGGTTGTGCATAGCATTTATATCTACCTGCTGCAATATATAGCACTAATTAGTTCCAGATACAAGATATTGTATTCTTAGGTCGTTAGCATGTTTTTCTAAGGTAAATATTTCATTTGCATTGTTATATACAGTATTATGAATATATTTAGTACAGGATATAAGGCCTGAAATTCTGCCCACATAGTGCAAAAAGCACATAACAAATGCAGCCCATTACTTGTACACATTGTTTTCTTGGGTCTTGAAGCAGATCTCTGCTAAACCTCCCTGCTTCTGCATGCTGGCTTATTTTCACAGCAACCTGCTAAGTTAGTCCACATGTCCCTCACCTTCAGTCAGATTCTGGTAGCATGGTCATCCAGGCTCTCTTTTTCCTTCCAAAGCAGAAAGTTCTCTTTGCAAGCCAAAATAACACTGCTCACTTAACAATCTAACAAAATAGCATTTAGGAAAATAACCAGGGCAAGGAATATTCAGGTTTGTACCATGACGAGTTTATAATATTGGCTGAGCACATTGTCCTTCTTGGCTAGAAGCTGGAGTGCTCTGCTACTGAAAAGCGGAGAATTACTGTTTCCTGTGTATTCACAGGCACTCATTTTACTTCTTCATCTGTCCCCCAGGACTGCCTGTAGGTAGCTGGCTGGTTGGCTGGGTTCCTGTCGAAGCAATTTTCTAATGTTGTGAGAATGTATTTATTGTGTGGTTAATGATAGAAGAAATGTAGAGCCTTGGACGGATGCCTCTTTTTTCTTCCCTAAATCTAAATAAATGCATGATAATCAACCTATTTTTCTTCTCAGTTGCTAATAGTGATTGATACCCAGTGACCTTAATTGGAATTCCATGTTTGATGGCTTCTTTTTTTTTTTTTTTTCCCACCTGTGCTGAATCATCCTGTGTTTTCTTTCTGGGGCAGAACTACAGGCTTAGTTTAGCTTCAGTTGGAAGCCACATTTGAAACATCAAACACACTTATTTTTTCCTTTTTTTTTTTTTTCTGCAAAAAGACACACTTTAAGGACAACATTTTGGAATAAGTGTGCTCATATATAAGACACTTGGGTTATTTTTCAAACATTTGAATGAGAGTGGCCTGATTTTCATGTATGTCAGTCACTTACCATATCAAGAGGAATTCACTGGAATTGTGAAATTTTTTTGTAATTCAGAGAATCAGTTCTTTTCACATACCAAACAAGTGTGCGGGCTTGAAAATGTGGATTTTGTTGGCAGTAATACAGATATGCAATTCTAAGGGTATTTATTGTGAGACTTCCAATGAAGGAAGAAATCAACAAAGCTGTTCAGCTGTGCCAATGGATGTATTACAGTGGGAAAATACAGCACTATCAGCTGATTCCTGTAAAAGTAAGCTAAAATGCAGACACCAACATGTAAGCATGTATGTAAAGTAACCTTGGCTTGCAGCTAATATGGAAAAAAAAAAAAAAGAGTTCATAAGCATGAACTTCATGCATCCTTCTTCATCTGTAAATGGAGCATTCCTTGAGCTTGCAAAACCAAAGTTTCTGTCATCTCCATGTTAGGAATGGGAAGCAGCAGTCCTATGAAATGCTTGAGGTTTGAGCTTTTCAAACATAGCTCATTTGGAAGACAGTATATGAAGAATAGGATTCAGATGCTGCTCACAGAATATATATGAGAATCAAAACATTAATTTCGATTTTTGTCAAGCAATTGTTTTGGGGTGGCTTCTCTTCTTAATTAGAAGTCTGGATGTCCATGGAGACATTTCCTATGGATTTTTGACTTTTGAAAGAGCTTAGGCTATAAAACAAGAAAAATTAGGAGTAAAAAATCACAACCTCTAAAGAATGACCACTGCATTGTGTATGTTTAGTTCCCAAAAGGGAATACCGCTAGTGGCAGTGAAACATTTTAGGTATCCCTTTCCCTGTGTAGAGCATGGGCACCTACAGGACAATGGGAGTGTTGAAATCATCTACTTGGAACAGTTCCATACTCCTCATCAAATAATTACTCTTTTGGTTGTTAGACTTTTTAAATACTGCTGCTGCTCTTTATGACCTTTTCATCACTTTCCTACCTTTTACCTATGCAGGGATAATTCTCAGTAAATTTTAAAAGACAATGACCGAAAGAATATTTTAGGGCTCTTCAGCTATTTTTCCTGTGCGATGAGTGGCCATAGAATGTTTTGGGTTGGAAGGAACCTTAAAGATTATCTAGTTCCAGCCTCTATAACTATAAAACGCTGTCTCCTTATCTCTGTCTGAAACACTGCTACATTGCTAATTACATATTCTGCCAACTTACAGGGGAAACAACCTTTCATACTTGTCTATGAGGCAAAAAAAAAAGTAACATCTGCTCATTTCTAGTGTCTACTGGTATCATTACAATGAACAAATTCATTATTAATGATAATGTATTTATAGCAAATTCAATGGAAATCAATTCATTAGGCTGAGAAGTTTTGCTGCATGACCATCCCTAAAGCCTTATCCTACTCATTAATTGAGTCAGGTTTTGTCACTAATTACACTAGGAGTGTGGCCTAAAGAGAATTATGTATGAACCCCAGCCATTACAGCCTACAGCTTGAACCAAAGAAGAATGGAAACCCTCCAGAAGCACCGAAGTTCTGTTTCAAGTCAAGTTTCATCAGTATCAGCTCAAGGGAACTTTTTGTCTGTTCTCTTTACACAAGTAGTTGCAGAAGTGGTAAAAATGCCTTTTAGTCTGAAGGACCCCAAAATGCTTTACAATCAGAAATCACTTCAACACATTCTGAAGTGTAGCCTTCTTTGTCTTGAGAGGGAGCAGCTGCTCAGCTGTGCACAACAGCAGCAGCACGCAGCAGTTTCAAAGTGAACAATATCTGTTCTGACTGCAACCACAGGGACAAATTTAGGGCAAAATAATGTGGCTGTCCAAACACACTTGTGCCCTGAAAACGGTCCTCCACCAAACCTTCAAAAAGACCTACCAATACATGATTGATCTCTACATTTCTTTTTTTAATGATTTCATCACTAATAGAAGTGGCTGCTGCTGCAGTGCGCTACAGCACAGATCCTCTCACTGCTTTGTGTCTTGCTTAAAAGGGAGATGTACAAAGGCCCCATCAAGATCAATATTCACAAACAGCATCTGGGTGTGTGCTCTGCATGTAGGGTGCAGATACATTTGGCAGGACCTCAAAATGGCTGAGCAGGGCAGGTGCAGCACACTAGCCTGAAGGACTTCTGCAAAGAGGCTTCAAAGCGTATAGCATTGCTCTAACCCTTCTTGAAGATGAAGGTGAATGAAGTTCTGTCTGCTCAACTGCACCAGCCTGGAGGAGATTAATAAAACTGTATGCAAGTGGCAACACTGAAGAATTTACATGTGGAAGGTGACCACTACTGAAAATTCTTAACAGAGCTTTACAAAGAACCCAAATATTAGTAATCTGTACATTTATTCCATGCTTGTGTTTGTATGTGTTCTTCCAGTCACAGCACTTTTTCCATTAAGGTAGTCTCTCCTCTGGTAGAGCAAGTAACAGCATCTTTCAACTTGTCTTTGTTCATTCTACAGTGGGATTGCAAGCCATTGTAATCCTCTCTGCTTCTCTTAGATCAAACTATCCTAAGTATCTTCAAGAATGGAAAAGATGTGGTGCAAAGAGCCATAAGTACTTAATTAAAACCCAATAAGTATCTGTTGTAAAGTTGCATTGAACTGAAGCGATTCTTTTCTGTGTACACTTTTTTAGACACGATCAACAATACTTTTAGATCACGGCCAAAACCTTTATTCTCATGTCATTAATTTACTCTCCCAGTGATTTACTCGCTATGAGCATCCCAGAGCCACTGATAGTATGATCACAGAAGCATCTCCCTGGGCTGTGCAAACTGTTTTGTGATGTGCTTTCAGGATGAAGGCTCGAACTGGCAAAATACAGACATTTGCATATGCTTCTTGTAAGCAACATAAAGCTTACATATGAAGCATATGTGTAATAGCTTGGTGTGCTTTTATGGAACAGCATGAAATATTCAAAGTTCATTGAAAGTAAAGGTATTTGAAATTGTCTACACAGTAAAAGGAATTTATTCCACCTCAAGGGGAGGTGGAAGAAGTTGGTGTGCACTCAAGAAATTAACATATAACTGAGAAAGGCCTTCTCTCTTTCAAAAAAAAATATTTTTTTCTTTTAGCTTAATCAATGTTTTTCTAATGTAAGTAATAACACATTTCATTGTAATCATGACATGGTTAACTTATGTACCCATTAAACTTTTGATGTTTTAGCTTTGTTCCTTACTACACTGGCATTCAATCTTCCTGGAAATAAAAGGTTTTTTCATCTTTAAGGTAATTTTTATTGCTATACACACATGCTTTTGATTCAGCTACCTTGATACCAAAATGATACATACTCCTTACTGGTAGGTACAAATGCATGTGAAAAGTGCAGAGTCATGGAAATACACAGTGTCTTGCATTGAAAAGGACCTCTGAAGATTATCTAGTCAAATATCATCTTTTACTAGATCATGTTGCTCTAAACCCCACCCAGCCTGACCTTGAACACTTCCAATGACGGGGCATCCACAGTTTCTCTGGGCAACCTGTTCCAGTGTTTTATCACCTTTATCATAAATATCTTTCTTATGTCCAATCTAAATCTATTCTCTTTCAGTTTAAAACCATTGACCCTTGTCCTGCCACTACAAGCCATGGTAAAAAGTTTCTCTCAATCTGTCTTATAGATGCCCCTTTTATATATTGAAAAGCCACAACAAGGGCTCCCCAGAGCCTTCTCTTCTTCAGGCTTAACAGCCTGAACTCAATCAGACTTTCTTCATAGTAGAGGTGTTTCAGTCCTCTAATAATTTTTATGGCTTTCCTCTGAACCTGCTACAACAGGTCCATGTAATTTTTGTGTTCAGGGTTCCAGAGCTGGTGATAGTATTCCAGATAAGGTCTCTCCAGAAGAGAGTAGAGAGGCAGAATCACCTCCCATGACCTGTTGGTGATGCTTGTTTTGATGCAGACTGGGATACATCTGGCTATCTCATCTGCAAGTACACATTGCTGCCTGATTTCCAGTTTCCCCTCAGCTGGTACCCCCCGAGTGCTTGTCTGCAGGGCTGCTCTCTATTCCTTCATTGCCCAGCCTACATTAACACTGAGGATTACCCTGACCAGTTGTAAAACCTTGCACTTGTCCTTGTTGAACTTCATGAGGTTCACATGGGCTCACTCCTCAAGCCTGTCAAGGGCCCTCTGGCTGGCATCTCTTCTCTCAAGCACGTCAGCTTATGCTTGCAAAACGTTCTGAGGGCTCACACAATCCCATGTATAGGACAAAGTGGGTGATTGCTCCGCTGCAAACTCTGCATACTGTGAACTGAAATACCATAGGCAAAATATGTCTTACATATTCCATAAAGCATTAAATGCTTTTTTAAAAACCCAACTGAACTGATAGGAGAAACTGATCTGCAAATTGTCAAGGTGTTCATGGAAAAAATCCAGTGGTCTATTCAGTGAAAAAAAAGGAAAACTCAATCCAGAATATTGCATAGACGTGCAGATATTATCACAATGGAACCAAAACTGCAAATGGTAACAGTTTCTGATTGATTAGAGCTTTAATTGTCATACTTAGTATCTTAACTAATTTTCATTGGCTTTATGTTGTATCTTTTATTTCCGTTAGAAACCACTAATAGAACATAATACGATCATTTCATAATTTGTAGTTTGATAATTGGCTAGTAGATTTGACATGCATGTTAGGGAGCTGATAATAAAATTTCCTGTGGGAAAGATAGGTCAAGAGGTCTAGAGAAGAGATTGAAAAAAAAAAAAAAAGAAAAAAAAACCCCAAACCAAGTAGTGCACTCTGTGGGAACAATCAGGCTTGACACATTCGTTGTAGCCATTTTAGCAGAAATATGAGAGTTGGGAACCATGGTGAGATTGTTACTTTCCTGCAGGGCACTCATATTGGTATAACTGGGAGGACAAGGTGCCAGTAGATGGCGCTCTCCAGTGTGCAGCACTGTGCATGCCAGTCCAGGTACACCAGAGATTTTCCTGGGCATTGCTGAGAGCCTCCAGAAAGAAGCCTTGATGGCTTTATTCCTTAAAAACACAGTAAAGCCCCACTGGCCCTAACCAAGCAAAGAGAATAAGGCTAGTCTTACAGACTGGGTGAAGTTCAGTATTTGCATTAAGATAGTAAAAAGAAATGGCAGCACTTGCAGAGCATCACCAATATGGCAGACTCTGCCTTCAGGACTATTTTGAAATTACTCTGACTTGACTGCAGTCGGAAACAATGCATAAACATCATGTCATGTATAAAAAATGAAGTAAACTGAAATTAATTTAGGGCTCTGCAAATTCTAAAACAGAGGTGGATAATAACACAGATGTAAACATATGCTAGACGTGATTCCACTGCATTTTTAACTGTTCAGAAATAGAAGCTATTCCTGATAGACTCATCATTTCATCACTTAACATTCTTTTGTATCCGTGTAGATGGGAAGTCCTCATTTAGTGTGCTCTTGGCAAGAAATTATCATGGCAGCCTGAATTTTCACCTCTACTCCATAAATACTGACTACAATTTTTATACTTAGCCAAGCACAAGTGCTCTTTAAACAACGGCTTGCTACAAGAGACCCTGTTGTAACTCTTCTGTCTTAAATCAAAACTAATGCTGATGTAAAATGTGTGTATCTTAGAATGGCATTCCCATTCTATTCAATAGCAGCTTTGGATGGGTGGCTACGCAGTCAATAAACATCACAACTTCAGATTTTGTGATTGTTACCTATACTGCAAATAATTACCCTTGGGAAAACCACTGTTTCAGGAGTGAAGAGCCTATAGCTTGTACGATGTAGACAGCTCATGTCTTACTGACGTTGGCAGCCGTATCCCATTTATTATTTTGTGTCTTCACTGGAGAGTGAAAACAAATTAATGTTCATTAACATGTTGACCAGTAAGGTTGCTAAAAGGCCCTGCTTGGCATTCATAAAATGACAGATCTCTGTTCAGTGCAATGAGGCCAAGGTGTATCCAACTGAGATCTTGCATTTCCACCATCCACCAGAAAAGTGACAAATTAAGCTGGATAACAATGCTTTGGTTTTATTCTCAGGATAACCAGTTTGGATTTGCTCTGGATTTCCAGGTAGTGTCATGCCTGCTTTCATTTAATAACCTGAAATTAATTACTTTCATGGGCAGTACTAGAAAAAGTGAGTTAAAAAAAAAAAAAAAACAAAAAAAAAAAAAGAAATGTAAAATTTGTNAAGTGAGTTAAAAAAAAAAAAAAAAGAAAAAGAAAAAGAGAAAGTTAAATAGGTTGGTGGGGATGAGAGTAAAGAAGCTGTTTTCCCTGGAGGTATTCCAGGCACATGTTTACTGCCATGCTTTCACTTCTATTATCAAGACTAGACTTTTAAAGCAAAAGAATATTTTCTCCTTTATTAATGTAATGAACAAATACTTGTCTGTTTAAATGTCAGTACATGCAAATGCCTAAGTATTGCAGTGGTCTGAGCTACACCTTTTTTCTTAATTGTAACTTGCGTTGTGCATATTTAATTTCTTTCTAAAAAACAAAGACATTAATTTTCTTAAGATTAAAGGAAAAACATGTTTCCCTTCTTCCAGCATTATATCCAGTCTAGGATATACTAGAATTTGTATTATAATTGAAGTCTCAAAACCCATCATGCTGTGTGAATTATGAGGAGGAGAAGAACTAGAAAAGCCAAGGATACAAATTAGTAGACAAGTGAAATGGTGTATTGTTTTCAGTCAGCACTTCTGAAACATTATTGTTCTCTATAAGCTCTCTAAAGACTGCTAAGAAAAATGCAATAACCTCAGCAATTGCTGTTCCTTGGAAAAGATTTTTTTTTAAAGATGCAGAAGCCTGAAGCAGACATTTCACCGTTCCTGTTTATATCATAGTCCAGAAGATTTAAACAAGTGCAGTGTAACTTTGCACAATTTTCTAATCTTTAAGAGTAAGTAGAAGGTCTAATAGGAGTGGGGCAGGGCAGAAATTAGCATAAATTTTAAAACACCTGAAATAACTGCCTTAAAAGATCAAATATTGGAACCTTTACTCAGGAAAGGCAATACTGATAAACGTTTGACTATTAGCTACCTAAAAATCCCACAAATGTGTGCACTGTACGCAAACTAGCAAAAATAATGGGAAATTAATTGTTGTTACTTATAACTAGTTTGAACCACCTTAGTTCCTGTAATATGTTGCCAGCATTTGAATTAACTTGTGGATTACTAGTGTTTATTTATTAAGAATAAGACAGTGTCACATTATTTCATTGTACTTAACCTACTGTGATGCTTACCTTCTTTATAAAGAATTCCTCCAGAATGCACACCTGTTTTTCCTCTTACACCTAGTAAAGTACTGGGAAATAATAACTGTTCTAACAGTGTCCAAGAGTTTGCCCCTTGGCCATTTGGTTTGCTTACAGAGTAATGTGATCCACTGGTCTGTGAGAGCTGAAATATACACGCAAAAAAATCATAGCCCACCTTTGCCCCTGAAACTTTTCCTCCAAGTTGACATTTAAAAAAAACAAACCAAACAAACAAACAAACAAAAAGCAAATCTACCTATGCTGTAAAATTTCTGCTTAAAATTATAAAAACAATGAGAAAAGCTATTTTTTATGTTTACTTGTTTACTGAGCTACAACAGATATCCTGAGCCTGGTGTAATATATAGAGATTCATCATGGAATGCTAAGGAGAGACACTTCAGTGCATTTAATAGATTAATGATGATCTTCTGAGGAGAGACATCCATCTTTCCTGTCATCTACTACATTAGCCATGACTGACAGGTTATGGGAGATAACTAACTAAAGGAGTTAACAGGAATACAGGGAATGCATTGCAGTGACTTAAGACTTCCCAGGGGATGCATAGCAGATTCATGATAGGAGATGGCATCAAGCTCCAGACACCTCACTTGTTAAGCAGGCATTAAGAGTTGACTGTGGTGGGATTTTGCATTTCAATGAAGCAGTGAGGAAATGGCCTGGATTTGATTGCGCAGTTAATAGCACAAAACTTCTTACTTGGAAAAGGAGTGACAGCCTCATTGCCCTAGTTGGGCATCCTTAACTTGCTCTCATTTAGACAACAGCCAATTTAATTAGCATTAGAAGAAATTCATTTATGATGGAAGGGCAAAAGAAAACAAAATTTTCAGCTGAATATAAATCCTATTTATCCTATTTGTCTTAAGATACATGCATACTGTTCAGACTGGCATATAGTTTGCAAATATTGCAAACAGTGCAGGTAGCCACCATAACTTGTTCCCTAAAAGCAGAGCATACCTACCAATTCCTACCAGTGGTCATTGTGCCTTTGTCTCAGAAATCTCCTTAGTACAACCTCTTGTGCTTACTTAAATATGATATTCCAAGTCTGTAACCAACTGTGTAAAATGAAGTGTGTAAAACTGCATTAAAGGAGGATTCTCCCCCTTTGCTCTTGTCAGACCCCACCTGGAGTACTGTATACAGTTCTGGAGCCCTCAACACAAGAAGGACATGGAACTGTTGGAGCAAATCCAGAGGAGGCCACAAATATGATCAGAGGGCTGGACCATCTCTGCTATGAGGACAGGTTACGACAGTTGGATCTCTTCAGCCTGGGGAAGAGAAGGCTTGATCTTGTAGTAGCCTTCCAGTATCTGAAGGGGGTCTACAGAAAGGCTGGGGAGGGACTATTCACAAGTTTTTGTAATGATAGGGCAAGGGGTAATGGAGGAGAATTAAACTAGATGCTAGGAAGAAATTTGTTACAATGAGGGTGGTGAGACAATGAAACAGGTTGCCCAGGGAGGCTGTGGGTGCTCCCTCCCTGAAGGTGTTCAAAGCAACCTGTTCTACTGGGAGGTGTCCCTGCCTATGGCAGGGCCTTGGAACTAGATGATCTTTGAAGTCCCTTCCAACCTAAACCGTTCTATGATTCTATAAATATTGTACAAACCAAATTCAAGAATGAACTTGGTCACCAGGAGGACATGATACCTGTCCTACAATTTCTATGCTGAATTCCCTGAAAAAAAATAAAAGTTCACACGCAAGATATCTGCCCTCATCTACAGGGCTTGGCTCTAAAATATCTCTATTGTTCCTGTATGATGAGTAGATGAAGTGCTTAGGGATATGGTTTAGTCAAGGACTTGTCAGTGTTTGGTTAACGAATGGACTTGATTCTGTGTGATGATTTTATAGGTCTTTTCCAATCTAAGCAGTTCCATCATTCTGTGATGCACCTATATGCCTGCACCTCAAATGCAGTGAAATTATGCATTTCAAGATAGAGATACAAGATTTTTCTTGGGAGGCAAGTAAACAGTGAATCCAGAGCATTAAACATACACCATAGATAACCAAAACCTGCTTTTATTTCTAAGTCATGATTGCTTGACCTTCCCTTCCTCAACAGATATATAGCAAATACATAATTGTATATTAAATCTCCACAAAATGCGTATCTGTGAAGTAAAAGAAGAAGGGTAAAAAAACCCTCCACTAAAATTACAAGTTATATATATAAACACCATTCAAGGCCACCATTTGCAAAAAGGGAGGTAATTGCATAATACTTTTAAAAAAAATTATCTTTTTTTTTTTTTACATATTAAATGAAAACATACTGCTAATATACTACAATTGAACTGAAAGTGGCATTTAATATTTTAACTTTATTTCTTTTAAAAACATGTTTGCTTGAAGGCTATCCAAAGCTGTCCAATAAGGATCGTATATTTCAATATAAAGAGCTACAGGAACACTTTAAAGAGATTGTTACTGCCTTCTTCAAGATATATTTTAATTCAATTAACTCACATCACTGCCCTTCTATTTTCTACTTGCCACATTAAAAAAAAACCAACATCTCAAAAATCATTAGATATCTCAGTTGTTGTAATTAATGACCATAAAACGATGCAATGCTCTACTATATATATAGCTCCTTTCTCCTCATCTTTTTTGAAGTGCCTCCTCCTACAGTAGGAACCAAGTGAACTCAGACATTTGTGTCTGAATTTACATCTCCATATAACTATATTCACACATGAGTTGCATTAAACTGGACTCTCAATCACAGAAAATCACTCCTACTGAAGGGACTGTTGAAAAGTCTCAGAGCCAGGGCAGATTTGCTTGTCCAGTCACCAGAGCTCTCTTGCAGATAGGCAGTTCATAGAATCATAGAATGGTTTAGGATGGAAGGGACTTCAAAGATCATCTAGTTCCAAGACCCTGGATACACAGGGACACCTCCCACTAGAACAGGTTGCTCAAGGCTTCATCCAACCTAGCCTTGAACACCTCAAGGGACAGAGCATCCACAACCTCCCTGGGCAACCAATTCCAGTGTCTCACCACCTTCACTGTAAAGAACTTCCTCTAACATCCCGTTTAAATCTCCCCTCTGCCAGTTTAAACCCATAAACCCTCGTCCTGTCATCACAAGACCTTCTGAACAGTCCCTCCCCAGCCTTCCTGCAGGCCCCTTTCAGATATTGGAAGGCTGCTGTAAGGTCTCCTTGAAGCCTTCTCTTCTCCAGGCTGAAAAGCCCCAACTCTTTCAGCCTGTCCTCATAGCAGAGGTGCTGCAGCCTTCTGATCATCTTTGTGGCCTCCTCTGGATTCGCTCGAACAATTCCATGTCCTTCTTGTGTTGAGGGCTCCAGAACTGCACACAGTACTTGTAAAGGTTTAAGCCCACCTGGGACCCCCTGTCTCTTCCTAAGGCGTGGTTTCACCCTTTTCCCAGGTTGCACGGTTAGACACTCCCACTTCCTGCTAGGATTTTGGACTCTAAGAAAGGGAGCCCAGTCCCCCTCTTCTCTTCTTCCTTCTTCTCTCTTCCCCCCGTGCCGGCTGCTGGCGCTCTGTGCTGCTGCAGCACGTGTGTCCCTGCCGCCCTGTGTTCGAGCCCCGTTATTGTCTGCTGAGACTGGCACTGACACTTTTCGCTATAGGATTCCTGCATCCTGCTTTCCTTTCAGCACCCAAACCAATCGGACTTCAGCTGCCTGCCGCGGTTGTATTTTTTTTTTCTTTCTCCCCTTCTCCCTGGTCTCTGTACCCTTCTCCCTTATTCCCCATATCCCAAAGCTTGTTTCCTTTTCTCCCACCTGCTGTAAAAAAATCCCTTTCCCTCCTACTTGTTGTTAAAGTTTACCCTTTTTACTTCCAAATCGGTTTGAGTCTTTATTGGGCTTTTGGGCTCGGGGGGGGGCAGCTAGCCTCAACCCAATACAGTACTCCAGGTGAGATCTGATGAGAGCAAAGGGAGAGAATCCCCTCCCTTGCCCTGCTGGCCACGCTGCTCTTGATGCAGCCCAGGACACAGTTGCTGTCTGGGCTGCATGTGCACACTGCAGGCTCATGTTGAGCTTTTCATCAACCCAGACCCCCAGGTCCTTTTCCTCAGGGCTGCTCTCAGCCATTCACCACCCAGCCTGGAGTTGTGCTTGGGATTGTGCCGACCCAGGTGCAGGACCTTACACTTGGCCTTGTTGAATGTCATGAGGTTAGCCTGGGCCCACCTCTCCAGCCTGTCCAGGTCTGTCTCGATGGCTTCCCTGCCCTCTAGCAATTCAACTGTGCCACACAGCTTGGTGTCATCTGCAAACTTGCTGAGGTTGCACTCGATTCCTCTGTCCATGTTGCTGACAAAGATGTTAAACAGCACTGGTCTCAGCACTGACCCCTGAGAGACACCACTTGTCACTGGTCTCCAGGTGGATGTTGTGGCCTTGATCACCGCTCTCTGTTTGCCACCATCCAGCCAATTCCTTATCCAGTGAGTGGTAATCTGATGCAGAGTGTCTCTGATGGTAAGTAGCAACAGACATTACAAGAAAGTGTAAAATATCTACTGTGGACTGTTATGTGTCTGTCAGGGAAGTGTGTTCCCTGCTCGTGCTCTCATGGACTTCTATCTTCCTAAGCCATATTCCTCTAGGGATCTCCAAATGCCTGCATTTCTTGACACTTTCTAAAATTTACTTCAAAGCTCAAACCCAAGTGTTAGGTTTCCACTCCCCTTGTTGTGTGTCTGCCTCCATAGTCATTAAGTTCTTTCTCCAAAAACAGTTTCCCATCTCCACCTAAGTGCTCTGTGAATCTGGGAACTGGCACACCCATTGTGAAATGCCAAAGCCCCCTCTGTAGACTGCAATTATTCACAAGGAGAGGATTTGTATCATTTGTAGTTGAGCTGGCTACAACAAATAATCCTGCATGAAGGCCTGGTCAGAGCACTCTCCTTTTCTCTGTTGCAACTTGAAATAAAAAGAGAGCCGCTGCCCGTTTGACTGAACTTTCTACCAAAGCTTCTTTAGCAAAGGTCAGGATGCATCCAGGAGGACAAGAAAGTTGACGTTTCCTGTTCAAGTGGCTTGCCCTCACAAACTACAGTTATACTGCCCTAACCCAGCTGTGCTAGCATGCTCAGAAGTGAATCATTTCCTGTTGAGAGCAGGTAGGAATGTGAGGTTGGCAAAGACTCACAGGTGTAGTGGTTACATACCCTTTTTTCTCCTTTGTATTCATCTCTGGGAATGCTCAGCACTGGCTAACCCTATCAGGTAAGATGAAGGGTTTGTGGGGCTCTTCCTTCCCCTGCTCCTGCCAGCAAAATGTACTCAAAAGAGTACTTAGGAGAAATCTCATTGGAAGAGCACCCAACTGTCACACTGAGAAGCTGTCCTTAAGATACATCTCGTATCTGCCTCCACTTTCAATGTACTGCGAACCAGTTTGAAATATGCATGGGTTCAAAATGCAAATTGATGTACAAATATTTGACTGTAGGCTCAAAAGATAGGAACTCATGATTTTTCACTTTCATAGCAGCTTTATAGCAATTTCAGATGAAGCTAAGCTAAATGCCCTTAGAGGAGGTGACAAAGCTTTACGTGATTAGCATTGCTATCCATCATACAGGTAAGTAAGCAACAAAATGTGAATTTCTAAAAACACTTTCTTATACTAAAAGCCTGAGTAAGAGGTACTTGACTTGTTCCAAAGGAAACAGTTTGTTTTCACCTAAAACAAACAGGCTATCTTTCTTCTAAATAAATAAAAAGTAAAGTAAATGTTAAAAAACAAACAAAAAAAAAAAGAGTGTGACTCTAAACTGCAACACCTTGAATTCCAGGTCCTTTCTGAAGGTCCTGGCATGAGACTACTAAGATCAGAAAATCAGTGACTAAACTGAATTCCTTGTTCATGCTGTAACCCCACCCATCTATTAAAGACAACTATTTTAATAAATCCAAGGAATTATACATAAGCCACTGGCAATGACTTTAAAATCTCCATCCAAAGGAAAACATACACGTCCTCATTTTGCCCCAAGCAACATAAGCTTACTGGTTTGTTTGCCGTTTTCTGTGCCAAGCCCCCATCATTCTTCCTGAGTGCAAGTTGTGTTTCAGAGTAAACAAGGCACATGTGAGAGAGAGGACACCTCTACTGAGAATTTCACATGTCGTATCCAATCGCATTTTACTAAAGAGTGTAGCTTCTGCAAAGTCACCATAATACTCTTTCCTGGAGGTGAGAGCCTTCCATGTATTTCAAATCAGATGGGGGAAAAAAATAATAGACTAATGTCTGTAGCAAAGTGACAGTATGGAGAAAAGAAACCTAAGGATTTCAGATATGCCCAAGTGACAGCTTATGCACAGGTTCCTGGAAAGCAGAATAAGCCTCACTAACATTTCCAGGTGTCCATGTCATACAGGAAGTCCATCTACTGTTCTGGGGTGGGGTTTTTTTGTGTTCGTTTGTCTAGTTGTTTTTTGCTGGGTTTTGTTGTTGTTGTGTTTTTTTTTTTCCTGTCAAATAAGTGTTTATAACAATCTAGTTATTTCCTATTATTTTGCACCTGTCACTCTTTCTTGAAATTTTAAGGAAAAGATAGGGGCAAGTTGAGGTGTTGGACAAAAATCAAGAAAGAACCAAGTCTTTGACAAGAGCTGTATCCAACAGATTAGGCAATAAAATAATCCTAATGTCAGTCTTATTCTCTACAGCTCTAACAGAATAATTTAGGCAACATAAATCATCATTTAAATAGTTTAAACTGTGCAAACCTTAAGATGTGCCATAGCTAAAGAGACTACTGTGATTTATGTTATGAAAGATTAATCCTCTTTAAAATATAACAGTAAAAATGCATTTTAGAGAGGCTAATGAGAGACGATAATAGAGCTGAATTTTAAAGGATTAACGAAATACACCTGATTTGTGTTCTGAAATAAATGAATCAAAGTACCCAAGAAGTACTTTGCCGCTAACCACTACAACTGATTTGAAAAGGGAATAATATTCATACATAGAGTCTTAGCCTGTTACTTGAAGTCTGAATCTTCAGAAGAACATTTGCACTTGCCATTTGCCTCAATTTATTGCTATCCAAAATAAAAGCCTCCCTGTTTCCCTGGGATGAAACTGTAGTTCCACTGATTGAAAATTACATTGAGATAAACAGTGCCTTACATTTCCTGTCATGTTGTCTTCCCTTCAGTTTACACAGCTTTCACACAGATAGGTATATTCAGAAGGGATTTTAAGTGTATATACGCCACACTTTGAGGTATGTAGTGCTGCCATCTGTCTAGCAGGGCATGGCTCACTGCCGTGGAGCAGAAGAGCTGGACAGGGAACTGAGTTAGAAAAAGGTGCTGCCTACCCGATTATAGATCAACACCCTTTTGATAATGGCAGCCAATATTATTTTTTTAGTGCAGTTTTAATTTCCTCAGCATCTCAGTAACAGTGTCTTCCATATGTTCTTTAACTTTTTTTTTTTTTTTTTACTCTTTAGTCATAAACTCATAGTCATTTAGGTTGGAGAAGACATTCAAGATTGTCAAGTCCAACCTGATACATTCTGTGATTAGCAAAAATTATCCTTGACACTCAGGCTTGGCTACCATTGCCAAAAGAGTGTTGATTTATAACTGGGTAGGCAGAACCTTCTTCCAACTCAGTTCCCTGTCCAGCTCTTCTGCTCCAGGGCAGCGAGCCATGCCCTGCTAGACAGAAGGCAGCACTACATACCACAGTATGGCATGGAGAAAAAGGTCTGTTGGGGTCATTGTAAGGAAGAGTAAGACCCAAGATCAGTTTAGTGGACAGTGTGAACCACATCTTGTTTTAAGGTTACACCTTCTTTCTCCTGTGCTGTGGAGACCACACCCTGAGGCCTGGAAGACAAAATACTTTGGTCATTGGAAAGAAACAAAATAACCCCCATTTGTTCTAGCTGGCGTTCAGATGGGCTTTCATCAGTGATGGATCAGTGTACTCTAGATTCTTCTAATGAAGCCCATTACTTGTTACTTGAACTTTGCACAATGCAGCATTAGATGTGCCTTTGCTGAAAGCTTTTCAGGGTAATATCACCCTTGACTGTACATTATGTGTCAATCATGTGCTTTTACATCTTTGTGAAATAGTTAATTTGGGTAATGAGCCATCTCTACCATGCTTTTGAAAACTATACTTTATGGGTGAATTTACTGGTATTAAGTAGCTAATGTTTAGCATTTAGACCAGGAACAGAGAAGATTTTGTATCTGGAAATAGGAACTATATTATGAGAACATCTCCTTTAATTAATTTTCAGGAAAATAACCTGTAGAAAGAAGCCTCAGGGTGAAAACCAGTGAACCACAGCTTATTTCAGAATCTGGAGTGCTGGCCTGAAAGGCACTCTCCTCACCACCACTCTCCTCCTTTGCAAAGCTCATGGTTACAGCTCTTGACCACCAAAACCAGCATCTGCCTTTTAGACCATTGGATTAGGCAGAAATATTCCCACCCATCTCCATTTTGTTTTTTCTTAAGTCACATTTTAGATTGAGTTCTGTGACACAGAGTCAGGCCAAAAAGATATATGCAATCATTTTTTCTAAATCAAAGCTTTGTCCATTTTTTCATAAAGGAGCTCATCAGGAGAGCCCTTTTCAGTTCAGTTAACATCAAAATTTTGCAGCCTAAATAGAATTTACTTAGAGCTTCTGAAGTGGCCTCAGCTTCAGGAGTAAAAGGACACTAAATGTCAGTAAGAGCATGATCCAAGTCCTGATAGAAACACACCAGCCTTTCGAGAATGCTTTCAGCCCTTATATAACGTTAATGATTTCACTCTGTATGAAAGTGTCTCTGCTGGTGGTTTACATCATTCCTTAGATCAGATTATTTACTCACAAATCATTCTGTTTCTTTTATCCTTTTACAAGCTGTTCCTGTTTGTTGGAAGGATCACACTGAGTGCCTCTATAGTCCTAAATAAAACAAGGCCAGAGTGCAAGCTTGATTACTGACTGTCCACACAGTATAATTGTTCTCTGAGCCCCTGGATCCAGACTGGACTTCTCCAAACAGCTGCCTGCATGATAGCCCTGATCTGCAAGAGGCTGCAGCTTCACAGCATACACATAAACACTGTTCCTGTCACTTGGACTGGGTTTGGAGCCTCTCTTAGATGGCAGAGTAATCATAGCCCTGGAAAATAGCGCAAGGATTCCAAGCATGACCTGTGTACGTAAAAATCAAACCAAGATACATAATTTCTGAGACTTGTATTTTTTTTCTGAGACAGTGTATTTTTACACCCTCCTTTTAAAAGAAGTTGATGTACATATTCACCTTCTACCTGTATGTAGCAATTAGGACGTGGTAGACTGATGCTTATTCTTTTCTAATATGGTGAAGACCATACTTTGGGCAATCATTATCATCTTGTGTGACAGTCCAACACTGTTCCTTGATGACCCTCTGGACTTGGGGACACACAGGTAACATCTGTTTTAAAAATA
Organism: Psilopogon haemacephalus; assembly: GCA_013396835.1. Lineage (NCBI taxonomy): Eukaryota > Metazoa > Chordata > Aves > Piciformes > Megalaimidae > Psilopogon > Psilopogon haemacephalus. The sequence continues at coordinate 4,725 of VWZI01018195.1, read as the reverse complement.
CCCAAACAATTCTGCATGAGGTCAAGGCATCCAGAGCAAAAATCTAAGCCGCTTTTCTGATGAAGCTACCTGTGTGCTATAGTAAAGTACATAAAAGTATATGCATGGATAATTTGGGGGCATCACAGGAAAGCCAGCATGGACTTTGTGAAAAAAAGTCATGGCCTGCTAATTCCTGAGTCAGAAATTATCCCACAAGGGCTTCTTAGGCTTTCAAGTGGCTCCTGGCCACCTTGGTCATTGACAGTTCTTAGGCAAGCTAAGCAACCATGAGGAAAGGAAAGACTTCAGATAGACTGGAGGAAAAATCCAAAACCAAACCACTAGGTCAAAAGTATAGTATGAAAAAGACAATTTTTATGGTAAGCTGTTGAGCTCATTCTAACAGGATGTGCCAGGGATTTCTGTTACAAATGGGTACATCATATAAGAGACACCCATTGAGTGTAACTGAATATAGCCACCACCTCTGAGCTGCAAACTCTTAGTCAGAGACCTGGGAAAGTAGCACAATATACCTGAAATATTCTTATTTCCATTCTTATTTTTTGCTTCTGGTCATTTTTGGAGAACATTTAGCAGCAGCCAGTACCACTATTCCTGCAGTCTTATGTTGAGCTAATGAAGGAAAAATGCAGATGTATATAAGCAGAAATATTAACTCTACCACAACTACATCCATACAAGGTAGAATAATGTATTTGGTCAAGTGTCAGGGAATTCTGGAGTCACCTACACTACCAAGTTACATGCTTAAGATAGGGAATGTGGAATAATTTCCTCATAAGAGTCCATTGAAGTCACTGAAACCCTTCCTACTGGACTTTGGCTGGTTTTGCATCAAACAAGAGAGTCTGTGCTGGAGCATCCTTCCAAATATGTCTACTTCCCAATCTTTCTACTTAGAGCCAGGAAGGAAATAATATTTGTTTTTCAATCGCAGACATGTAATTTCACTAGAGCTTCCATTCCAAGCCTCAGGAGTTTTTCATATTTAAAGGTTTCAGATTTGGCACTGCTTTTCTGTAAGCTTACCTTCATAGTTTGTCTAATTAAGTGAAATTCACATGAAAAGTTCCATTTATGAACAATACCTTATATTTAAAGAATGTGCTAGTAGAACAACCTGGGAACTATCTCTCAACCACAGTATTTTTTTTTACCTTACTGAATTATTCATGATTGTCAGCTGTTTCAGAATTCATTGCCACCAGTTACTGCATGTGCTTTTTTAGATTATTCTGTATATCTGGATGAATTGACAGGCAGAAGTATTTAGCATCTCTTCCCACACCAAGTACCAATTAATTCAACCAGTTATCTGATCAAATCTACTGGGAAAAAGCTATACTGGATCAAAAGCTACTTTTCAAAATTGCTCTTTTTGATTTATTTTGCATGTTATGATTAAAAGTTTTTTACCTGCTGGATTTTCCTAGAAGAAAAACATTCCTTTGCCCAGAAGAGACCATACTTCATCTTATGGCAACAATAAATATTACAATAGTGCAATGTGCATGTTGCTGTAGAAAAATGAGATTATACTAAAGAAGTGGTAGCCTTGGAAAGACCATGTGTAGCTCACTGTTCCCAAGGACCCTAGCCTTTTCTGTAATAAAGCAAGGTGGCACTTCTACTTGGCTTAGTTTGCTGCTAGCACAGAGGACCCTCCTTATCTCTCCTCTCACTAGTATACTGATTTGTGCATTTATTTCTCTCTGTATCTTCTCAATCCTGTGCCTGACAGGAAAGAAACTGCCCAGAGGTGTGAGCATTTAAATGGGTTTTATATTAATACAGTTTCCCTTAATAGGAAGAAACAATTTGTCTATTTTCATTTATAGTCTGGTCTTTCTGACAAGTGACAAAACAAGATTCAAACAGTAGGGTAAGCCACAGTGATATTTTTGTACCCTGCAGAACTCTTTGCAATGTTCACACGTGGTTAACTTTTATATGTTAATAAGCATTCAAATTTGTTCCCATAGTTTATCAGAGGGAAGTGGGTACACTCATTAAACATGCTCATCAGTGCATAACAACCACTTAATGTAACACAAAACACTCAGGAAACTTAGATGGCCATAAAAACGTCATTGACTTCAGTCTCAGCAGATTTCAGGATCACTGCCTTGCCTTCTAGCTGTCCCCAACCTCCATGAATTACAAATTGCCCTGAGAGACACGAAAAGTAAGTAATATTTACTGCAGCATACACTAGTAAGTAGCAACCTACTAAGAAAGATGGAAGAAAGTTGCAAGGGAAAAAATTGCCACTGCCATTCATAAACTCAAATGATTCAAAAGAAGTCTTTTTGCCTTTAGGCATATAATATTGTAACGTCTATATGCAGTACTAACCCTGGAGTGGTTAATAACACCAGAGAGCTGATAACCACCGAAGAAGAATGTCATTGGATCTGTGAATATTCTAGATAACCCTTGGAGCTTTTTCATCTTTAAGCGCACTTTTGAGAAAAAAAAATGTCCAGTGCTGTAGACAGCTCTCCATGGATGCACACTCTGGCTGACAGAGAGCCACTCTCCTTTAGGAACGGCTTCTGATCCAAGAGTAAGGAGAGGAGCATCCTCTCATGCTCTGTGTCTAGCTTGCTCAACTTAGGCTCTTTGAGGCTTGCATACCAGAAATTAATGATCCAGAGTGTTTTCCTGAAAACATATTTACTCATATGTGGGGGAGAATTCTGAACGCCTACATGAAATAAAATCACCTGGCTCACCTTCCAAATAACATTTTAAATGATTGCTTGTGATTAATAATCCCAGTGTAAGCAGTGTGTTATTATGATGGTGAACAACAAGGGCCATTTTCAAGAGCTTACTGCTGCTGGGAGAAAAGAAAGAATGAAATCATGAAAGAAAGAGGAAGGAAGGAAGGAAGGAAGGAAGGAAGGAAGGAAGGAAGGAAGGAAGGAAGGAAGGAAGAAAGAAAGAAAGAAAGAAAGAAAGAAAGAAAG
>VWZI01018180.1:110177-137804 GCA_013396835.1 Psilopogon haemacephalus | reverse complement strand
TCATCGACGACATCATTGTGTGGGGCCAAACTGCTGAGGAAGTTTGTGTGGGGCCAAACTACTGCAGATAAGCTGAAGATCGGTCAGAAAGATTAGTGGCAGGAAGGAATGAATGGTTTTAGTAATTTTACTCTGAATTAGTTCAAAGGCAGAGAGACAAAGGAAAGAAGCTGGTGAAGCCTGCTCAACCCAGAGCCGACTGAACTGCGCAAGCACACTGGCTTATCTGGATGTTTTGGGAACATTCTCAAGACAACCTTCTTCTCTCTCAGTCAAAACTGGGTGAAGGGACACAGTGTTTAATTTCTCACTCTCAGGCAGCAGTCTAATTTTTCACACAAATTTTCCAATTAGCTCAAACCAACACACCCATTCACACCTCTGGTGGGGCAGTGGACTGGGGTGTGCCCTGCCAAAGTTCACACCCCATTCAAACCTCCGGTGGGACAGCACCCCAACCCACCACAGTTCACACCTCATTTAAACCTCCTGTGAAGCAGTGCCCTGCCCCACCACAAATGCCTTAATGACTAGAACTGCTTATGAAAACTGGCTTTAAAAGGTCTATGAAATTATGTCCCTTTGCAGAAGAAAAGAACCAGAGAGAAGACTACCAGAATGCAGCAAAACACATCAAAGGAATAATATAGTGTCTAGAGATTGCTAAGAGAAGTAAATATTTGGAAAGAAATTAAATTGTAATGACTCTGCTTTGATCTAAGACTGGTGTGAACTGGTAACTTCCTTATGTGGAAATATAAGTCTAGTATATACATTCAAACCATCCAGTTAACAAAATTGTATTTTCATGACAGAAAACAAAATTTATAACAGCAAAAACAATTGTGTAAAAATATCTCCATACTCTTGAAACAAGATACATTCTGAACTAGTTTAATTTTGGCACACCTGTTATGTTACTATGGAAATAAGAAGAAAATATTAACTTGTTGATCTATAAAGCTGTGAACTAGAGATCAGTTCCTGATCCTGGAATGATAGACTCTAAGCAAAGCAGAGTCGCTTCAGTTCTGAATGTAACTGGAAGCATGTCAGAACTTTCTAGTGTGAATTTTATCAGAAAGAGGAAGAATGCCCAGTGGTTAGTGTACAGCACCATGGAGCAAGTTCAGTCTTAATTTTTCTAATTTTGTTAGTCATCCTGCATCCTAGGAATTTTCATTAAAAGTAAGAAATGCTAACACTTTATCTACATTAGTGTATATTGTCTTTCATACATGTAAAACATTAAAGTAACAGGATAAAGTATTAAATTTTCACTTTTCTTGAAGAAAATAGAAGCTTCTTTTATCATTGAATGTGGAATACTTAAAGTATAAAGAGCTACTGCCAGTAGCAGAGTTAATAGATACCCTCATTAAGTTATACTACACTATTGTAGAATATTATCATGTTGAAATTCTATGTAATAATAAATCTATTCTGACATTTTTATGTAATCATCTCCAGCTTTGGACAGGTTAGATACTATGGATTGTTCTTACCGCTTAACTAGAAGGTAGAAGGTCTCTGTTAGTTTCCAAAGCCAGCACATATACGTACACTTAACTTTGAACACAAAGCTACGTTTAGTATTTGGTGTAACTGCAGTTGGACAGACTCCTTATTTGCATAGTATTCATGGGATGTGATAATTAGAAACATAATGTCTGAAGTTAATTTATCTACAAGAAAATTTAGAAAAGTTTTTTTTTCCTGGGCCATGTAATTTCCACAGTCTGAAGAACAGAGGATTATGCAGTTGAGTAGAATAGAATGGGTTTGCATTCAAGTTACACAAAGTGATAAGAATAGTGAGACTTCTCTATTATTGGCACAGATCTTCAGGAGACAGATATTTCTGATTAAAATATCTTGATTATTTGAGGGAGATGGAGCACAAAAGAACCTGTCACAAAACATCTTGTCCCAAAATGTGTTTCTATGTTAGTCCAGTTGTTTATATAGGTGCTGTCATACTTATTGTATTAGTTTTAGCTAGCCCCCCTGAGATCAAAAGCTCAATAAATAGACTTAATTAGATTTGGAAGTGAAAAAATAAACTTTAACAATAAACAAGATATATTTTTTGGTAAAGGGAATTACAAAAGATATGGGGAAGGGAAACAAAAATACTAAATATAGGTATACAACCAGTAGATGAGAATGGATGGAGCTGGATCAAGGTGGTGAATTTAAAATTGATGGTGGATGCAGATGGAAGCAAAAATGACGGTGAATGCAGGGTGAGGAGAGAAAGAGTTCCCGAGCTGGTTGCTTTTCCCTGGTACTTTCTGGAGAGCACGTGGTAATGGCAGGAACAGCAGGATGCAGCTGGCTGATGAGAAAACTGAAGCAAGGGAGAGGAAGAACAGGAAGTTCATCTGCTCTTTATAGAGTCCAGGCAGGTAGTGAGGGTGGGCTAAGCACAGCACCTGGGGGGCAGGTCAGACCACCCCCAGAGAGGAGTCATAGTCAAGTTCTGGTTAGCCCCTCAGGAAGGGTTAACCCTTTACACATATTAATGTTAATCTACCATTAAATTTTCAAGATGACCAGGCAAATTTCTCAGAAAATAAATTTGTATTTCATTAGTTCATGAAAATGTTTAAGTACCTGTAAATGTTTTCATTTCAAACTGCACTAGGATCTGGCCATAACTGTTATATGAGTCTCCTTAAGGTATGATTGGAACTTTGTACTGAAACCATCTGAAACCCTTTGAGAACCACTGAATATTGTTAAAGAAAATAATAGACTGTGAAAGAACACACAAACCAGGTTGGCCATATAGCCAAATATTCAGGCTTTGAGGATGGTCATGCTTGTCAGCTGAGTCCCACATATTTTTAACAGAAATGCAAAATTCTTTTGTCTACGGAGTCAGGAAATTGCAGTGTCTGCCCATCTTACTTATAAGTAAATTTTTTTTACAAAAGCCAGCATTTTCAGAAGATAGATAACATCTTTTTAGTAAACAACTCTGTATTTTCCATAACCTTATCTTTTTCACATGTAAACATATGTAAGCAATCACAACATAACTCAAATTTGGAATTGATTTTCACCTTTAAAGGATTCTGAGTATTTATTTCTAATTTACAATTAATTAAATAACTCTATCTTATAATGTATTTTGTCCAAATTTGTAAACTCTGGATCCAGAATCAATTCTGGTCAGGACTATCTTATACTTCTCTGTCAGTAATTCCAGTCAAAATGCTACATTCTACAACAGCCATAGAGATGAAAGAGCAATGATTTGAGACAGGCAGTTTTACTCAGAGAATTTGCAACACTTCTGAACCAAGTATATTCTGTATTGGCTTGTTGTTAAAAGTTTGTCATGAAATTATAGCCATGTGATGAAACTAATAGGCAAGGAGTATTTTTGAAATTTTGTATTCTACTGAACACAGAGCTTTGTTTCTATTTCTTCTACATTTTAAGCAGTTATGAGGATATGACACATTTACAGCAAGCAAACTTAGCACATAGGTCAAGTCAGCCCTTAGGCAAGTACATATTGCTGTTTATGATGTACTAAATCTAAGAAAGTGAATGTGTTTGAAGCCTTTGATGATTAATGATCCCTGCCTTTCTCAATTAGAGCAATACTTTCTAGCTGAATGAGACTAGTATATTTTATTTTCTCAGATCTTTCCAGTAAGAAGGTATTTCTTTTTTTAAAGAGGAGCAGCAAAGGAGTAGCAGCAGGAATACAACCACATACTAGCTGCAAATGTTTCACATACTGCAAAAATGATATTAAAAAAAAACCAAAAAAGCACCCAAGCAGGCATGTACTGTTTTGAGAGAACAGGCAAAAGAGACCCTTATGTGAAGAAGCTTGCTTTCTAAATCTAGGAAGTATGACATGGGGAGTAATCTCCTTTTAGAATGACATTTACCACATTTACTTGCAAGCAAACTATGCTTTTCCATAACTGAAACATTTTACTTCATTGAGCAGAATGGGGAGACCAAGGACCTGGAGTTCTTTGATGAATATCTGTTTGGTAAAACACTCTCTCTATATATATAGATATATGTCTGATTATGGAGGGGTAAAGATCAGACTTTGAACTACCTTCTGGCTCTTCTCTCAGAGATAAAAATACAGCCTATCTCAAGTGACAGAAAATATTTTCAATCATGATACTCATTTATTTCTTCTAAGCCTGTGATATCTTCAAATCAATAAATCTGTATTTAGCAATCTAACAGTACAGGGCAAAATGTGTTTTCGGGAAAATAACTACATTTAAATGTTTAAGTAAAAGTAGGAATCAGAATCACTCAAACTAGCATAAAGATAATATGTAGAGAGGAGCATGAACCTATTCTGTGGGGAATGACCTTAGCTTTGCTTAGTGTTACAGGTAATTCAGTATATGACACTGTGACTCTAATGATACATAGGTACTGTTACAGTTCTTGACAAATTTCCAATAAAGAGATAGCTAAAAGTTAATGACTCTATCACTTGCCCAGTAGCAACTGCTGCTGGCAAATATACCTAGTGTATAACATAAAATGGAAAGGAAACTTTTTCTTTTATTTATTTAGCAGTAACATTTGTGACAGAGGTGTTAATAATTTAGACTGTGGCAGTTCTCAAGTAGTGTATTGCCCACTTGTTCTCAGATTTTAAAAAATATCTACATATTCCATAGGTATGATTATCTGACTAAGAAATAATTAATGAACTAAAGAAAGTAATTTTTAAAGTCCTAAGATGTGGTTAGTACTTTAAAAAATATTATTCTGAATACAAACTAAACTTTAAAAATATAAAATAATTCTTCATATTCCAAAGTTCCTAAGCATATCCATTTTAGATCCCACAAATCAGAACCTTCATACCATGGTATCTTAGAATTCTATGGATCGAGACATCACTGATCTTCACAAAGTAAAAGTACAAATTCTTTGCTGTGCAGCAGGCAAATTAATCTATAACTAGTCTGTCTTAGGAGTAGTTCAATACTATTTATTCCAATCTAAATGGTGAAATGGATTTAGCTACTCTTATGCCCATATTTGCCAAAAGGGAAGCTGTGGACTTAGAGAAGCTGCCCTTCTAAACGTGTAGCTTCTACCTTCTAAATAGCAATAGATTTTCCACAGCACTTTCAAGACAAAAGACATGAAAATAATTTTCTTCTCAATATTTCAATTATTTTCTTTTTCCTTTTTTAAATTCAGATTATTGCAGCAGAATGGAATACTCCAATCTCAACATCACTGATATTGCATAATGCTATGTAGACACATTTAATCATTGACACACTGATGAGGAAGTAGACAGAAATAAAAATTGACTTGCTACAAACACCATAGCAAAAGATTAAAGTAATCTCTTGAATTTATAAAAAGTTTTGAAAGGGATGGGAAAGCTGACTGAAAAGCATATTTTAGAAGGTAATTCAGTTGCAACAGGAATGTAAATGTTGGAAGAACTTCATTGCCATCAAGTCCCATTCACTTTTATTGCTGAGAATCCCACCAAATAATTTTACTTAAACTTACTAACTTTCAGCTTAAACTCAACTAAGGTTTTTGGAGCAACTTCTCCAAGGCCTATTTCAGAACTTAATTATTTCAATTACTATGTACTTCTATCTCATTTCCAGCTGATCCACATACCTGAGCCATTAATAACTATTTTTCTGCTCCTGGTGTTGACTTTGGCTCAAATTTTTCTTATCTCATTCTCATGTACTTTCGTAACAGGACTTGTCTGTTCCCTTAACCTTCATGTTGTAGAGTTAGAGAGCTGCTTTTTCTCAGCAAGATAAGGCTCTTGTTTTCTTGGCTGCCCTTTTCTGCACCTGTACTGAGTTCAGTTTAATTTTCTTGAACTTGAATGCACAGAATGGTCCTTAGCATTTCAGATGTCAATGATATCGTGTAAAGAGACATTCATATGTACCTATGCATTTTAGGAGCTCATTTGTCTTTTAAACAGCCTGTTTCTTAGTTAGTCTTGACATTCAGTATCACCAGTTTGTTGGAAGGTAGAAATTCTGGAGGACCTGATCAAAACTACTGTATGGATCTAAAAGCTGTTTCAAGGTCACAAACTCAATTTTCAAACACCATTCATTCTACAGGCTAGTATTGCCCAGCATGTATTTGTGACTAGTCCTTCAGTGCTATTTAGATACATTATTAACTGAGGTTTTAGTTATCATAGCGTTCCTCTTTGTGCTGTCATATCTGTTTCATTGATCAATGCAGGAAGCTTCATAAATGTAGATAAGATATTTTCCAGGCATTTTGTAATTATCATTGCAAAATGAGCTATCATAATTGCTTGCCTGACAGTAGTGTCTCATAATTTATAAAGTCTTGATATATAATGCATATCCCCTAATGCATTCCACTCAATCTGTAACTGTCACAGTCAGTCATCTTGGACATGTGTAACAGTATGGGTGGGATTTATTTAAAAATTAATCTCATTTATTAATTTTTATATTTAGCAAAATATTTTTAATATATCTATTTTAAATAATAACAGGTTCTTTGCACAGTCATGGAAAGTATTACACAGAGGGAAATAAACAGGGAATCTAGAACACTAACAGTGATATAACAAACGTTAAACTATTTAAGAAAGAGAATCTTTCAGCCAATATGCCGCTCACCCTCAGGGAAGACCTGAGAGGCTCCTTTCTGCTAAGGCAGGAGGCACAATAGAGTTCAGTTATAGAGAGGCTTATGAATATTTAGTCACAAAATATTATCTCTGGATTTCTGGGGCTAACTACAGTTTGCAGACAGTACCCAACACTTGAAGGGAGTTCAGGCCACTGAGGCTTCTAGTCCTTCCAAAGCTCTAACAGGGTGATGGGAAAGAGACAAACAATCTCTGACCTGATCCTGGTTCCTCTTTTGAACTTCACATTTGGCACGGAGGTTTGCAGAGGTGCAGGCAGGATGTCTTGTAGATGTGCAGAGAGCACATTGTCAGTGGCACTTCTCACCATGTCATGAGGCACTTAATGCCTTCTCCTGGTAAACATGAAGCACAGTAAGTTTCCAGGTAGTCAAAGCTTGCACATCAAAGCTTTGCTGGCCTGAAGCATGAGGCAGAGCAGAACACCATGAAACAGAGCATATCACATTGTCCAAGCAGAAAAGAGCAGTGAGGCAGAGCAGAGCACACTGCTTTCAACTTAGCTCCATTTATATTATTTGCCTGAGTACAATGGCTCCTTTGGACACAGAGATTCACCAATCAGAATGGTACTTTGCCAGGCTGACCATATTAGGTGAAACCAGGGCTTGCTTACCCTTATTTGGGTAAGACACTAACAAGTGCATAAACACCTGTGAGTACCTGTTTGTCACTTTAGGATGGGACATAATGGCCCTTTGTTTTCCTGCCTTCCTTGCTTCCCCCATCAGCAGAAGGGTGGGGCAAGCTAGGACATGGTTTAGGCCTATTGGCCTTTCACGACAAAGTGTCACCATATGAGCTGCTTTTTAGTCTGTAGTAAGTATTCTGTTTCCAGAAAATGTGTTGTAATACAGTAGATAGCCTTGTTTTACAACTAGACCTGAAAAAACCTTACAGGACTACACTGGATAGTTTGTTTGTCTCTGGCAGGCTTAAGTATTTAAAGGTTAGGCTTCAATGAAAGCAATTAATTCAAAATACATGCTTTTCTCCTGTCAGTGGAACATGACTGATGTCAACAACTTCATTAGAGAGCAGCTGAGTTCAGGTTTTTAGCTGAAATTTTCTGACTGCTGTTAATATTATTTATGGAATAACCAGTAATGCCTTAACCAAAACAAAGATAATCTTATTGTAGGCACCAATGCTACACATAGCTGAGGCAAAATTTAAGCTGGAGCACTATTTCACTTGATACTGCTAAAGAAATGCCCAATGCTGGAAAAAGAATTAGCCCTGTGTAATATATTTAATAAGGTAATCAGGACTGTTTCTGAAAATGTATCCATAACAATAAGCAGCTTGTCTCTGGTACTGAAAGAATGAGTTTTGTCCTCAGTATTCTTCGAGTGCTGATTTTTGACCCTGTGTTGACCCTTGAACCTTATGCAATAGGATAAGTGTCTCTAGTGAAAGAGAATAGGGAAGAGATCTAGTTCAGTATGGTTTCACATAGCCAGGACTGCTTGTTTTTGCAGAAACACTGACACAGGCTGATGTAATGCTTCTGCAAAATTTAGCCTTTATCTGCACTGCCTCAAACTGCTAATCGTATGGATAGTGACTGCCCTTTGAAATTGTTAAGATTTTAAAATAAAGAATTATTTATAAAATCTTTTAGCAATGATGATACTTGCGAAAATTAGAAACTGTATTAATCACTAGCAATTTCTAAAGAGGTACTCACATATGATGGTAATTATAGTATGCAATACTTTAAAAAAATTTCACCTATCATTTACAGAAACCTCTCAAATGTGCAGAACTTACACATTTCACCAAACATAATTCCTTTCCTGTCAAATATTGTATAAATATGACGTCAATAATTCTCTTCTACCAACAACCAGAAATGTGTGATACACATTTTTTCACTTCAAGAATAATTTATGTTCTGAGAAGCACCAATGTGAAGAACTCAAATTACTTTCCTACCCCAAAGGAAACACTATCATGCTGCGAGTCTGTGGAAAATGTATACAGCCTTTTTTCACATTACTAGAACTACTGGAGACAGAAATTCCATTCCAGTCAATACTGTGAAAGTTTGTCAGGCAGCTTTATTCCAGGGGAAAAAAAAAAAAAAAAAAAAAAAAAAAAGAGGAAANAAAAAAAAAAAAAAAAAAAAAAAAAAAAAGAGAGAAAAGAAGAAGGGGTGGGGGTAGGGGGAAGCTGAAAAAACTTACTTGCTTTATAAAAAATTCCTCCTTGAAATTTTCAGCAATCTATAGAAAAATCTTTCCTTGCATTTTGATGGGGTTTTATGGTGCATTCTCTTTACTTTGTCAATGTTCCTCTTCCTTCTGAGCAGAAAATTTTTTATCATGGACTCTCGGTACCCAGCTGTCATCAGAGAAAAACAGCTTTGTATTATCTGGAAGTGATCTGAAAGGGAAATTTCCCTGAAATTTACTGGTCCAGGGTGTTCTAGGGATGTAACACTAAATAATTACTGTGAGTCTTAGATTCCTAATTACCTAAATAACTCTTTGAATCTGAGCTTTATTTGAGAACTGCTACAACTGTTTCGACGTGTTTCTCTGAGGTATTTTTCTTACATATTTATACTAAGCAATTCAACCTACTTTCAATTTTTAACACATTTTCAAGATGAAAACACTTCGGGAAAAAAACAGGATTTATCAAAATTTCAAATATTTGGTGCTGTCTTTAAAATCTCTCAAACTTGCACTGAAATGAAAAAAAAATGTGTGGTTTTTACATGAAGTCATAAATTATTTCAAACCAGGATCCCTTAGTTTCACATACAGGCTCATGCACTTGTAAGTGATAACTGGCTATTCCTAAACTTTATTAGCATATATGAATGGCTTGTGCATATAGGCAACTTAAGTTTTTGTGCTCTTTTCGATGCCACTAGTCTGTCTACTCCTGAATAGCTGTAATTTATACTGGCTGACCCTGGGCACTGGTTTTGTCTGCATCTAGAATAATCCCTCTGCTTTTAAATGTAGCAAAGGAGAAAAATAGGACATCCAGGCTGGCCCTGGAGTTTTACAAAGCAAAACTGAAGTTAAAACATATTTTTTTAAAAAATAAAAATTACACTGGATGGGAAAAATGCAAATCTAGGCTAAGGTGTGATGGCAATAACATGAGATAAAACTATTATAATCATGGGTTAAAAGTCTTGATTAAAAATAAACAAACAAACAAGATCATTACACTCTCAGTTTGTGCATGTCTGTGTCTTATAAACATGCACCTCTTTCAGACATGCAGCATCGTTTTCAGAAGTAGCTTGAGCCCTTAATCATCAGTTTTCCTCTGAACATTCCCACCAACATAGCACCTTGTCAGCTTTAGCTAGTGTAGCTATTGTAGCCATGGAGTTTCTCATTTTGCTGTATAGAGTAGTTCTGAGCACTGAAATAAATCACAGTGATAAGACACAGGCTGCTGCTTTTCAGTGGCATCTCATTGCTGGAGCTGTTCCAGCATGAGAGCAAAGGTTAAACAGTTAGAAAAAAAGGTAAAGAAACATGCTTTTTCCTACTGTGTAGCTTGGGCTATTTTGAGGTTTTGACAGAAAAATAATCCATTTCTATTCCACACTGGAAATTACTGTACTTGTGTTAAAACAAACAAACATACAAAATATCTGTTTANAATAAAAATATATTTTAGTTGGGTACTTCTTTTTCGTTAGCCAAGAAAATATATGCTCTCACCCTGGTGTTGCACAGAATTTAAATAAAATAAAGTTAATTTACATTAATTTTCATGAATCAGACTACTGTACTAATTTCTTCACTCTTGTGCTGCATCATGTGACAAGCATCTCTAACAGCCACTGCTTGCTGTTGACAATATTTTAGTTTTATTTGAAGGTGTTATAACCAATAGTCTGTACATTGAATTAAGTAATCTTTTTGTTAATAAAACCTTATTACAATAGTCTATGAAAAACTGGTGTATATTAAAGGAAGTCTACTGAAAATGGGGCATTTAATTTGTTGGCCTGATTATGTGTTTTCATTGGAGCAGTATACTGGTAGGCAGAAACAGCTATAAACACATAGTAGCTTGGTGTCTAATTTTCATCAGTTTCTGTGGCAAAATAATAGAGAATCAGATGCCTAATTGCCATGTCTGTCATTTAATTCCTCCACTAATATGCCTTTGAGGTCATATTTAGATATCAGGGTAGGTGTGAAGGTTGATAAAGACAGGCAGATGTGAAATGAGGTTTCTTTCTGTCATTTAGCAACAATGGTTTCTGAGTATGTATATAGTCAGCCTAAAAGGATTATAAATTCCATTTAATTAGCTGAAACTACTAGAGTAGATTTTTTTTTTTTTTTTAATATTTGGTAAGTAGTTATTACTTCCTAAAAAAGTGTAAACAAAACCGGCTAAAACAAACATTTAGCTACAAAAGCAACTGTTATTTACACTGGAAATTAATTCTTGTTTGTACAAAATGAACAGAAAAGATCATTAGGTATGCCACATGAAATCATTGTGTAACACAGGTCTTCCAGTGAGTTACTGCAAGTCAGACCTGTTGCATTGGTAGACAGATCAACTAACAATGAATCTTTTACCACCTAAACCACATTTTTTGCCCTTATTCCTACTACACTAAGAGATGTTTAAACTCAGGCCTTAATGAAAGAATTTAATTAGAGCATTCAGTCTTCACCTAATCTAAGTGATGTGACAGGTAGAAGGAAATACAGTTTATTTCTTGATCTATGAAAGCCAAAGCATTGGTAACAAGGACAAGCTGTTGCATATCAGGGTCTCATCCCATATTACAGAAGTAGGTTGCAATCAAGAGAAGTATATGTCTAGGAAGACAGTGGTAATGCTAAATACATTTTTCAATTGTTTTCAAGCCAATTTCTGACATGGCTTAAATGCCCAAGGTTGAAGGAGAAAAGCCAGATTGCATATTCTTGTTTATACTGTAGTTTATATAGACAGCCAGGTCTACCCTAAGTTATGGTGAACCTTAACCATGCCCTACACTGCCACAGAAGAGCCCTTCAACCACAGAAGCACCACAAGATTGGCAGTCACCTCTTACCCCACACCAAAGTCTTTTGGTCAGCTGGAAGCTTCCTGGGAGGCAGAAGTGCTAGGCACTCACCATAGCTTGTATAAGACAGTGTCTTTCTAACATTTTCAGTATTTACTTGAGACATAAAAAAAAAGTCAGACAATTCAAAGTATTTTGATAAAAAGAATGTGAAACACATCTAAGTAAAATAACTCTGCAGAAAAAAAAAATCACTACTTTCTCAATAACAAGAACAATAGACTTTCTTGTTATTCCATAAAACAGAAAGAGAAAATAATAGCAGAGTAAAAGTCCTACAAATGAATAAAATTGTGTTTGGTAGCAGTGGCTGAAAGCACTGCCTCTTAAAAATAAGTTGTGATTTCTGTTAAGCCATGCTTTCCCATGTCTGCCTGTTCTTAAACACAGAGAAGCTGTAAGCAGCTGGAAACAAAACAGACTTCCATATCCATTGACCAGTCAAACAGATTATTCTCATCTATCAACATAATATAAAAGACCCAAACCACTAGTGTGATTGGAAGAAAATGTTCATGTTTTCACAGCCTGTATTTATCCCTATTTCCAAACAAGACTGTTAAGTGGCAAAGGCAAAGAGCTGCTGAAGGGTTAAACAGAACTAAAGGATGGCAACATACAGGCACATATGCTTATGTATTTTCAGCTCAAACCATCTGCTGTTCATATGTGAAAGCTGCTAAATATATTGCATCATAGCAGAAAATCTTGGGGGCAGGATATTGACTCTTCAAGACCAATCCATTAGAAGAGGGTCAAACTCTATAACAAATAAGGGAAAAAAAATCCACGGTATATTTTAAAAAAAGAATACAACAGAAATATACAAGAGCAGCCAAGTGATTTTACCATTTAACTACCAGTCACTGAACTGTCATTACTCAATTGTAATGAGATGTTCAGGCAAACTCTCCTTATCTATCTACACCACTCATGCAAATACCATTTCTAATTAATTACTACGTTTTAGACACCATACTGTGAGGCATCTTCACTGAGGTGATACTTTTTAACTTTCAAAAGTATCTATGCAGGTGCTAGAGATGTAATTTTGTAGCTTTTCCTAGTACTTTGTACTTTGTACTAGCATATATAGGATTTTGAGATAATAAGTAGTTTTTCATTCCATTAATATTTTATTTCCTAAAATGGTTCCAGCTTTTCTGAGAAGGACCAGCACATACTTTTGTTCTAAAATTCTCCCTCCAGTCAAGGTTTAGAACTATCAAAGCAGTTATTTCTAGCTCAATCTCCCCTAACAGATGAAAAAAAAAAAAAAAAAAGTGTGACTGATTTGCATTATAAAATTTTAATTTCTTTGTTTAGCAGCAGGGAAAAGATTGGAGAACAAGGTAGATTGCCTGTGCCACCACTGCTGCTTTTCAGTGGCATGACCAGTGGTTCTTCCATTGGCAGAATGCAGAGATGTTACACTGTCCCTTAGGGGATATTCTGTCCGTATATAAGGAAAATTGCAAGGTATTTTGACCATGTAGAACTGTCTCCTTGTGTTTCCTGGGGGTGTGAGTAAAGCTGAATATTTCTGGCAGATAAGAATTGCTAAAGAAAAATAATATGTAATGATATATTGAATAGTGCTGGACACCATAAAACAGTCCTGTGTGATTCAGAAATAGAATGTAGACAGTTATTCACATTTTGTATTTTACTGTAACACAATCACATATATGCAGTATTCTGTTCTAATGCACACACAAAAGTGTGAAGAGCTCAGGATTAGGAATTATGCATAATTGAATGTTTACTATGAAAACGCAAATTTGCTCTTTTCTGCATTAGGTAGCACACAATCTCTCACAAAATTAGGTACCTGTCTAAGCCATTTCAAGGGTACATTTTAGTTTCACACCCACAACCTTCTAAGAAACCAGAAAGAAACCCGCCTCTTCCATGTGAAAATAAATAGTCATCAGATGATATAAGTCCAAAGCATTCTAGCTGCAAACTGGAACAGAGCCCATACGCTGGACTGGAGCTCTCTTTTTATAACTGAAAAACAGTGATACTGACTATTCATATGGGTGAGAAATGTAGGCAACAACAAAACAGAAAAAAATAACTTATGAATTTTGCTCCAGGGATAGGATTAGTGAGTATAAAAAGCCATTTAGCAAAGTATGGTATTCCTACATTCATTTGTCCACTTTCTAGAGTATTGCATTAAGTCACAATGCATGTGATATTTCTGCAGGAACAGGTCTGAAGGTCAAAGACTTGCAAAAATTAGCCCTCAAGTGTTATGTGCTATTCTCAGCATTTCTGAACAGCAATATCCTTCTCTGTATATCACTGTTACAGTGTTCCTAGATCAGATCTGGATCTATATAAATGTTTCATTTAAAAATTCAATATTAATTGACCACATGATTTCACTAATAAATTAGTGACAGAGATGCTACAGAATGCTGTATACATGCCCCCCCTTTACAAAGTATATATATTCCAGTACTTAATTATAAAATAATCTGTAATGCACTAATAATTTATGGTATATATAAATCTCACTGATAGTAATTTAGGAATTAGTAGAAAAATAATATCTACTATATATGTTATTTATAAATATTCCTTTTTTAAAAGTAGATTTTCAACATTTGCACTAACATATGTTCCTATGATACTTCAGACCACATGTTAATTTAGAGTGCAAACAGTACAGCTCCTAATTTGGTAGTCTATAGGTTTCTAATACTAGGTTTTCTCTTATGCAACCTCTTTCTATCAACTTCAGTATTTTGTGGTGTCCTTCCAGCTGCAAGTGTGCTCCAACAGTGTAGTTCAGATAGACAAACAATGGACAGAATAGCTTTAGTCTTTACTATGGGCAGTATGGTCTTCTAACATGTTTTGACTTCAAATGTTATATGCTACTGTGTGTAGAAGACATAAGTATACACTCCCATCAAGTCAACAAGTGGAAAGAATCACAGGATCCCAGAATGTTAGGGGCTGGAAGGGAGCTCCAGAAATCATCAAGTCCAACCCTCCTGCCAAATCAAGAACACTTAGGACTGCCCACACAGGAATGCTTCCAGAAAGCTTTGGAAAGTCCCCAGAAAAAAATTCTATAACCTCCATAACAGGCCAGCCTGTTCCAGTGCTCTAACACCCTCACCTTAAGGTGTCTTCTCGTGTTGAGGTTGAACTTCAACTTCCTGTATTCTAACTTGTTCTTTGTTCGATCTCTGAGCACCACCAAAAAGAGACTGACACCTTCATCTTGATACCCACCCCTCAGATATGTATATAATAAGATTGATAAGATTTCATCTCAGCCCTATCTTCTCAAGACTAACCAGCCACAGTTCTCTCAGTCTTTCAAAAGAAAGAAGCTTTATTGCACACCAGTATCTGTGGGTTTATGCTAGTCAAGGGCTTGCATAGTTCTGCTACCCAAGGCCTCCTGTTTTGAATGTTATGTGACCAATTCAGCTATAGTCTGCATCTGGAATATCACTGATGTAAGCAGTAAGCAGGATTTTGGCTTTATCAAAGCTTGGCATTGATTAGTGCTTGAGATATCACAGTAGTAGGAAATGAAATAAGTCACATATTTTATATTGTAACAAAACTTAGAGACTAACATGAACTGAGTTTTGTATTCTATCATCAATATCACCTGATGACAGACCTTCTTAAAACCTATCTGAGGGTAACATAGGTAAAGCTAAGTTTATCAAGTAAAAGTTGAATCACTGAAAACCCAATGAATAAACTATAGCTTGAAGTCCTCTAAACAAAGCAAAACTTCTATGCTTCATATAACTACCACAAAGGTTAGTGGGCAGAAGGAAAATTGACAGATTACTAGCATTACTCACAAAGAAAGCATCCCCTCTCCCTGCCTGAGGTCAAGTAGCACTTTGCATCTACCTTTGTAAACCACTAATTGCTCGACATCTTACACACTGCACTTCCTGAAACAGGAAAATGTGCTCAAATAAAGGTATTTTCCTGAACATTATGATGGGATTTAGTCACTTCTCCCTGCAAAGGATTAAATTTTTTAATATAATTCTGAAGTTTTACAACTCATATCTAAACACTTCACAGAAAAATTAACAGGCTTTGTTCTAATTACCTGAGTGAGACTTGGACTTCACCTCAAAAACCTAAGTGGCTTATGCAGGACATTTTGTTAAATGTGGCCTTTACTATGAAAAATAAACCAGATGCTACAACAACCTTCACATTCTTCTGAAGTGATTCATTACCTAGTGTGATCACTCTGAGGTGGCAAAAGAAGTCATTTAGTGGAGACTAAATTAGACATGCAATACAGTCTAAGGTTCCATCCACAGTCATTGCAGTTTGAATGTTTAAATTTGGCCTTCATTTTTCCCTCTGTGCACATGAATTTCGTTTTCCAACTGTTTATAACACAATCATCTCATGTAGAGATGATTTCTACTCTTACGTCTGAGAGAAGAATCTCCTCTGATCTAATAGTTCTTGGGTCATGAATAGAAAAAGTGAAAAGGAAAATCAGGCAATAAGAATCTGTTATAAACTATTGAAACAGAACAATTATATAACATAGCCTAATCTACTGATGATTAACACCATTAAACAAGAAAATTATTACTTTAAAATACCATTTAACAAGAAGGGAACGCACCAAGTGCCACAGTAAAGATGTTACTACCTGCATTCTAACATCTTAAGTCAAGTAATATCCTTTTCAGACTCTTTAGGGAGGAATAACCATGAAGGCGTTCATATGGTCTATTGTATCACCACTCAAATACTTCTCTAGTGGGAGTTTAAACAAGGACAAGAAAAAAGGCTACAAAATGATTCATTAAAGTAATATTAATTTTCAATAACAAATTGCATCAAGACAGAAATTGAGAGCTGGTCATGCTAGCATGCTAATGTTACTTATGGGTGGATTAGCAAAAATATATTTCTAGTTGGCTCTGAACTGACCTTATTTTTCAGGCACACTTTAATATTGATTAATGCTTACCATGCTTTAGGAAATAGGTTTTGGTAGGAAAGAGAGAGGAATTTATTTTCTTTCCCACTGACTTTTACAGATATCTCTATCTGGGATGCTTTCTATACTTCTCTTTGAGTCTTAAAATTGCTGGTTCTCAGAACATGTAGTGTTCCTATCTTTTTTCTTATGTCAGATTTTCTGCCTCCATCCACCTCTTTGGTTCTCTTGCCAGTCACAGTTTACCCTCTCTGTTTTTCTTGAGTGTTAAATGGTAACAAAGTGTTGACAAGTTTCTGAAGTCCATTGCAGTAGTATCACAAGATTAGCCAGGCCACACATGACACAGGAACAACAATATTTCATGGCTTCAAACATATTTGGACAAAGTGCATTCTCTTGCAGTGAAAACAATTTGTTTCTTCCAAAGGGTATATATACTCATTCTGGAGTCCTGCTGCAGTTGAGCTGAGTCTTTATGACTTCAGAGTTGCTCAAGAAAAGGGAGAAGTCTCAGAGTTTTACACTGAGAGAATTTTCATCCCCACAAAAAACTACTTCCTTAATTGAGGGATGTGAATTTGAACACATAATTTACAATGGTACAATGCAGGTACAATCCACTAAAAATAATATTTTGGAACTAATCTCAGGTATGCGTACTTAATAAAGTTGAAGCAGGCCCAAAAGCACAATTCAACTCCAAAATAAATGATAACAAATCTAATTTGAACCTTTTTGGAGAGGAGAAAATTAACTGAAATGTTTGTTAATCAAGAACTTTCAATTTGGTATTTTCTCATTAAGAAAATATTAGAACAAATATTGAGATTTATATCAAATCCATGTAGATAGAATTGTTCTAGCTTTCTCAACCACTTGAAGTTTAATCGGCTTGCTATGTTCTTGAAACTTTTCTACATTGCTTTGCCTATTCTAAGAATTACTGGCTTAAAAAGCTATCATGGGAGATATTGCATGGCCAGAGATTCCAGCAAATACGCAAAGGTTACACTGTAAATGAACTACAACATACACCTAGAACTATAGCTGTTTAGTATTTTCCACTTGAAGGATTTAAGTTTTCACCAAAAAAACCCACACATTTCTATTTATTACTTTCATTTGGTACTTTTCCAAGTCAAGGTCAAAACTTGTCCCCAGATAACTTTATGAAAATTCTACATTAGTCAAAGCCGTCATAAGAAAGTGTTTTGGCAACAATTTTTCAACCAGTCTTGAACTTAGCTTGGAATTTCAAATGTGAGATAAAAGGCAAATGTGAAATTTATTTTGAAAAAGCACAGCAGGGGTGTGAAATCCTCTTTGACATCTGCACAGACCAAGAGCAGCTCATTCAAGATCTGTCCTAGTGAAAAGAAAATCAAGTTTGTCTTTTGGAGAATTAAACTAATTTCAAAAGACTTTGAACTGAATTAAGTTTTCTGCCATACAGACAAGAGCAGACTTGGTTTCATATCTCTTTCCCATGGGGCACAAAGCCTGATTTGCTTCTGAATTGAAGGAACAATACAGTCTCTTTATGTTCAGATTTCTATGGATATATGTAACATCCTGTAAAGATAAGCACAGTGATGAGAATTGTACAGCATGTAGCACTGTGTGCCAAAATTCAGGTATTCTACTGATCAATCTGACACAATGACGTGGAGGGTGTGTATAGTCGTACTGATGACTCAGACACTATGTGCCTCAGGACTGTGGTTTTGCAACAAAAATGTGGAGAGCTTCAGTTATCTTTCTCTGCCTCTTTCAAAGTCAATGCCTGGTGTACATAAAAGTGAAACATGAGGGGACAATACCTAATAAGTTTTTCAGAAGTGGAAAAAAGGCAGGCCTAGGAGTTTTACTTTAAATTGCATGTTTGTTTGGATGGATTCTTTTAATAAATATTTTCTCCAAGTCTTCATTCATTTCTTTTACATACAGGATCACCAAATCACAGAATGGTAGGGATTGGAAGAGTCTTCTGGAGATCATCTAGGAAAATCTCCTTACTAATGCATGTGTACATAGATCAGGTTGCACAGAAACATGTCCAGGTGGGTTTTGGAAGTCTCTAGCGATGGAGACTCTGTGACATTTCTGGGCAGCCAGTTCAAGTGCTCCATCACCCTCAAAGTAAAGAAGTTTCTCAAGTGGAACCCCCTGTGTTCTAGTTTGTACCTGTTGCCCTTTGTCCTATCATTGGCCACCACTAAAAAGAATCCAGCTCCATTCTCAAGACCTCCATTCTTTAGATATTTACATGCATTGATTAGATCCCCTCTCAGTCTTCTCTTTTCCAGGATAAAAACTCACAAATCTTACAACCTGTCTTTGTGAGAGAGATGCTCTGATCCCCTAGTCATTTTCATGGTCCTCTGCTGGACTCTCTCCAGTTACCTGTCCCTATTGGTGTGAGGAGCCACAGCTGGACACAGTAATCCAAGTGCAGCCTCACCAGGGCAAAATAGAGGGAGAGGAGAACAAGAATCTTAGTAAATATTTCGGTTCTTCCACTATCATTTCAGATACCTGCACAAGCCATATTTTTTTTTAAAATGTAATATCTAAAGAACGTAAATATTTTTTAAAATGTAGCATACAAAATGCACCTTACAAACAATATTCAGCAGGACACTTCAGTCAATAGGACTTCTCACAAGCTAAAAAATTGTCATCTACTTAAGTGTCTAGTTGAACCCTAGCCAATGGGCTTCATTATACTCTTTAGGGTTTTATCATTTTGACCTTTATCACACAGTAAATTTTGCCCTTCTTGTGGTATTTTTAACATGTTATATGCCATACTTGCAAAGGAGATTATGACAGATTTATCTACTGCAATTAGAAGAGGATGAGCTTACAGTGGACTATAGTGGTTGTACTTCACAGAAAAATTCATATTTTATATATTAGAAATTATTACCTTTAAATAAATAGACCAGTTTAAAACTTGTAGTATTGTTAGAAAAGACATAAGTAGAATGCAGTTTTCACATTCTAATTCCTTCAAGTAAAGGTAACTCAATCACCAAATAAAATCTGTTAGACTTGTTAGGTTTTTCCCAAAAATAGTATCAGGCATTTATGAATGTTAAGTCTGATCATTCATTTTCCCATCTGCCACACTTTAATGTTAGCATAAAGTTACAATATGAAAATTTGAGTATCATTTTCTGCATTCATAATTGTCTTTTTATTTTTTCCCCAGCTCTTCAGTCTTTCATATCATGAATTAATTATTCAAGAAACCATGTAGGGTACTTAAATATTGCGTATTAAGACCAGTTTCCCTGAACTGCTTCTGTAAAAGAAGGACCTATAAAAGAAGATAACTGGATACCCAAAATTAAATTTAATTTCTAACTCCTTGCCGAAAGTGGCCAGTTATCTCGTTTTCATGATTACTTATTGATTTTATGTGAAATTCTTATAACAATCAAAAAAAAAATATCAAGCTGAACAATTGAACACAGTGTCACAATAAAAGGTAGCAGACAGTTTGACTACTGATTACAATATTTCGTCTGTAGAACACATATAGAGGGGTGGGTGGGTGCGTTACATATATTTTTAGTTCAAGGGGACTGTACAGCTAAGACGCATAAGCATTTAGGATTGCCTGTCATCAAAGTACGTGAGTCAACTCATTACATATAAATCACACATCCAGACCTTTTACAAAGTTCCATAGAAGCAGCAGATCTAAAACGAGATGCTTGGATAATGCTAGTAAGATGTATGCTATTCAATTGCTGAGAGTCATCAGTTTAGCAAGTTGAAAGATAATCAATGTCTAGAGTCATTAAACCTCAAAGTCAACAAGGACTGAATGCAGCAAATAGACTATTATGAGAGAAATATGCTTATATTTGACAGAGTTCTTGCTCTAGGATATTTTTAAGATTAGATACATGATGACTTAGCATTAACCTTTTTTATTCTTTATTATTATCTAGGATTTTGTTGCTATTCAGTCCATGCAAAAGTTTATTTCCAATAAATAAATTATGAAACTTTCCTTAAGAACCAGCACATGGAACACGCAGTTTGACAGAATAGGCTGTGGCTGTGAACACTGCATCATTTTGCATTATGAATTCCATTTTGCACTACGCCTGAAGCAGGTTATGCCTCAAATAGACTACGGTAATGTATTTGAAACAGATGTCCAAGAAAGGGTGATGAACTATTATAAGAAATTGAATGTCAAGATGGCAAATAAAAGGCCTTAAACTCAGCACCTCGTTCATTAGTTTTTTCTACAAAAAAAAGCTCATTGGTGGAGCGAAAATGCCAGAGTCACCCAGAAAAGCACATAAGCCAGAGTCATAAGCTGTAGGGTCTTCAGTGACAGGAGTTTGGAATCACACATTTTTTGAAGTACCTTGAGCCTGGGTGTGTGATCTGAACTAGATGCTACCAAGAAGCACTTGATGAGTAAAATTTTATTTAGCTATTTAGTCAGCATTTGTATTCAACTCAATAAACAAAACAAAACCCTGCAAAGCAAGCTGGAACACTATATAAAGACTTTCAGCCCTCCAGGAATCATGCTTTTCCAATCCATCTTCATTTTGTGTTAAGCACATGAAAACTTTATTCTGTTGTCTGTCTCATTAATATCATTTCTTCATCAGCCTCTTTGTGGTAGAATTTGCATCTCCTAACAAAAAGAAATGTTTTGCTATCAAGCTCTTTAGATTCAAATATTCAGTTTAGAAAATCAAAACACAATCCACAGGATTGCTTACCATTTTTCTAGAAGAAAAAAAAAAAGTAAAACCAAAAAAACTACCTAAAGATGTTCTGGAATGCACTTAGCCTGTTTTGCCTAAAGCAATTTGGGCAAATATCTTCCATCCTGTCCATTACAAACAGCAGGGTTACAGGACACACACGTACACATCCACACAGACAGGAAGTCACATGAAGTATTAAGTAAGCATTCAACCCTCACCCATGTCCTAGGGCAAGAGTCCAGCAACTTGTGGTAGGGCACCATGCCAGCCTAACAGATGGACACACATATGGGTAGTCAGGACATCATGGGAAGCCATCAAGTATGGATACTAAGGGCATGATTCCAACCTAAGAACATGAGATTTCTGTGAAGGTTAAAGGGATGTTAAGCTGGATTTACTTTTAAATATAAAGAATGAATTCCACTGTCATGTCCGGTAACAGTTATGCTCTTAGTTAATCAGGTGCAGTTTTGGGCAGCTTAAAAAAAAAAAAAAAGTTTGTTTTTTCTTTTCTAAAAGAATTATTAAGACGTAGTGTTTTAACATTTCACAAGGGGGATGTCATTCTGACAAATAAACATGTATTATTTTCAGAGAGGTGTAGTTATGATAATGATTTTGTACTGTGCTTTGACTCTGCATCAACATATGGCCTGTGCCTTTTTCTCTAAAGCAGACTGTAAACAGCTATTAGAGCAGCAAATGAAGGCACGGATAGTCAAATACATTCCTCAGCAACCATTACAAGGAGTCAGAGCTAGGAACCACTGCCCTTTCCTCATGGAAGCAGAATACTTCCACACATGTTACCATAGAGAATACTGAGCTAGCATTGCTGATTCATTTGAGTGAAAAATAGGCATGTGCATCCCACAGTATGTCCATCAGCAGGACAGAGAAGGTGGTTAGAAGTCATGCCTTGTGAATTTAGTTCACTGCTAAATCATTATAATCCAAGGCCGGGGAGAAGCCTGCTGCTGAATCACAGAATCAGAATTGTTCTTGTTGGAAAAGACCTCTAAGATCATTGAATCCAACCATCAACCTAACACTACCCTGGCCATTAAACCATGTCCTGAATTGCTGTGTCCATACATTTCTTGAACACCTCCAGGGAACTCCACCATCTCTCTAGGCAACCTATTCCAATGTCTGACCATTTTTTTCATTAAACAATTTTCTTTCTAATATCCAATCTACATCTCCGCTAGCAAAATTTCAGGCCATTTCCTCTCATCCTGTCACTAGAGAGAAGAGACTGATCCCCACCTCACCGCAACATCCTTTCAGGTGTTTGTAGAGAACAAAGAAGTCTCTCCTCGGGCTTCTCTTCTGCTGACTGAAAAATCCCAGTTCCCTCAGCTGCTCCTCATAAGATGTGTTCTTTAGATCCTTCACCAGCTTTGTTACCCTTCTCTAGACATGCTCCAGCAGCAAAATGTCCTTGTACTGGAGGGGCCCAAAACCGAGGTGTGGTCTCACCAGTGCCAAATACAGAGTCACAATCACTTCCCTGGTCCTGATGGTCAAACTGTTCCTGATAGAGGCTAGGATGCTATTGGCCTTCTTGGTTACCTGAGCCACCTGTGATCTCACTTAATAAAGCCAGAATATTGAAATCTGGGTAAATCATGAAGGGATTTTGAAATGTTACCTATTAACAAAGCAGAGCACGTGACATTTTGTTCTCAAATACAGAGGAAAGGCTTATGGGGCATTGTGTATTCAGAGAAAAGTTTGGCCTGGAAGCACTGAATTAATTTTTCAAGTCAAATCAGATACTCAGAAGAAACACTAGAATTTTATGAAGATGTGCATAGGGTTTACGGATTAAAGGGACCTGTATATTCTTCCAGTTTTGATCTAAAAACATAAAAAGAGGGAGAATCACTGTTTCCTCCAATGGTTCATTCTAGAGGATATAGCTTGAATTACCTGTTTTCAGCTTCCAGACACTTAGGTTCTTTCTGCTAGCCTCAACAGCTCCTTAGTATTCAGCACTCTTTCACTGATTGCTATGCAAGTCACTCTTCAAACTGCTTTTCACTAAACAGATTGACTTGCTTAAGATTCACACCAAAGGAATTTTCTGAAGAATGCTATTCCACTGATCTTTTTCATGCCCTCTCCAATTTTTCAATGACCTTTAAGAATTCAGATGCCAGAAAGCGTATGCAGTAATCCAGTTTTAGTTTATCCAGTGTTGCTTTCACAGGAAAAGGTTCTCTTTGAGTCTGTTTTATGCAGGCTACATTCACCATTCTTACATATTATCCTATTATTCCTTTTTTGAGACAGTGCATTCCAGGATATAGCTACAACTTTTTAATTTCAGCCTACATGCCCTGATTCTATAACAATGTGATTAACTTTACCATTTCAGAATGCGTTTATTTGTATTTAATGTCCCACTCACAGAATAATCCAAATTCTTTGACCGATTAGGATGTCACTAGCCACTTCCTGACTATTTTTTTAAGTATTCAAAAATTATTATAGAAGCAATTTTATATTTTCTCCACGTCTTTTCAAAACAAATTAATGCTTTTGTGGTAATTTCTGTGGACTTTCTATAGGAACTGACAGTGAATTTTGATTGTCTGCATTTCTGTGGACTTTGTATAGGAACTGACAGTGAAATTTGATTCTCTGCAAATGAAGCAGATGGTCTCAGTCAATTTTAAAACTGTGTAATCACCTTTTTATATGTATAGTACTATTACTTATTAGACTATTGCATAGCCATCAATTGAATACCTTACCAAAAACTTATTTCTATAATGGTTACCTTTTTTTCTTTTTTTAAATACAAAGATTATAATCATCAAATCAGATTTCTTACCCAGTATTAATGTCTACATTGCCATACTGAGCCACATTAATTATGTTCCTGTCAGGTATTCTTTATTAAATTAATCTAACATCACAGGTTTCATTATTTGCTTAGATCCAATGTCAGGCTCGCTGCCATACAGTCATTTCAACTACTATATCTCTTTTATGAATGCTGGCACAATATCAGCATTGTTCCAGCCTTCTGGAACTTTGCCCAGCAAGTTTTATGAAGAGGTTACATCAGAGTTGTAGACTGCTGAGATGTAGACCTAGACCTTTGATTACAATTTTTTTCAAGTCTGATGATGTTTTGAATCTAGCGTAGAATTGCCACACTTTAGAAATATTTCCTAAGGGATCTATCTGGGGTTTTCATTGTTATTATGACATACTTATTAACTATTTTACCACAACTGTTGTTACTGGGACTTTGATGGACTTTCACGGTTACTGGAATTATTTTTTGCTTTATTTAGTTTCATATCTCTTGGTTTCCACAGATATGTGTGTACTTTCTCCTTCATTCACTACATGCCTGTTAATTTCTATTTGTTTTGTTTTTTGGTGGGGTTTTTTTTGGACTTGCAGCTAAGATTTTCAACATTTTTGAATCATTACTCATTTGTTATCTAACATTTTCATTAAGAATAACAATTCTTCATTCATATATTTTTCTGATTTCTCCTCCCAATTATTTCTATTCAGAATTTTCTTAACCACAGAAAATTACCCATTTAGAGGTATTACCATTTTATTGCTTGGGATTATTCTTTGTTTTGTCTCCACTGATAGCAACCAGTTTTCATGAAAGCCGCCCCTAGGGCAGCCACGAGGTTCTAGACCAGTTATCCACATTTAAGTTATATTTAAGTTATCCATATTTAAGTTATCCATATTTATCAACTCTAATGAGATCTTAAATGAAAAATACACCGGTGGTGGTTAGGTACCATTAAGAAGACCACTTTTCAAGGAGTCCCTATGTACCTCTTGGTTTATGTGGGGAAGATGGCTTCTGGCTGGCAGGAAGTTTTGAGCTGTATCATGCGGCCTGCTGAGTCTCTGTAGACCTTAGGTAGGAGGGCAGTTGTGGCCTCCTCTCACGCCTACTGAGGTTGGATTGGGTGCAGAATTCTAGAAGGTTTTAGTCTGATAGACTTGGTTTAGTTTGCGATTGTATTAATTCTGCTTGAATGCCTTCTGTACATATGTACCTGTGAATAGAATCTCTCTTTAACCTTCCAGTCAGTGTGCAGCATTTTCATTTTTACTCCCCAAAAGTAGTAAGTATCATTTCTGTCATCTGGTCCTGGGTAGCTCGTGGCCCTAAACTAGAACAGACATTATATGGCATGGAGACTTTACATAATAAAAAAAAAAAAAAAGTATACAAATTTAATATTTGACTATTGTTTGGCCAACCTCCAGTACATAGACCTCCCACCACAATTATTAACATGCATTCAAACCCACCATGATTTTGTGATATCAAGAACTCCAGAATACCACATATTTTCTAGCTACTTTGTTTACCCTGGGAGGTTACATCTGCTTGCTTTACATTCCCAGTAGCTTACCTACTCCCATCAGTTTTCTGGAATGGCTCTTGCACTGATGAGGGCTTACAGATCACCACTTTTGTTGCCAAGTGGCTATTTCAGACAAGAAGAATTCCTTGGTTTGTGTCTGCCTGATCTCTTCCTCCAGATAAATTTTGCTGGATTTTACATATGTACTGTAATTCATACAACATGACTTTACATCTGATCCTGCATATGATGACTCTGACTCTTACTATTCGTGATCAATTCTCTTATACATCATCAGGAAGGGTATGTTTCTATGGGTATGATTTTCCATGGGTATGATTTACATGAGAAAGGCATCTATATTTAGAAAATGGTACTCCTTTCACCTGGCCAGTAGAGCTGTATGTGCATTACGCTTGTGGAAGTCTGCAATAATGACAGCATTTTGCTTTTGCCTTAGGGGACCTGCTGTGGATGCATTTTTCTATATTACCCCTCATATTGTATGGCCATTTAATGCCACCTTCTTTTGCATATCTATCAAGAACTACATCACAAATCTCCCTGAAATGGTTCAGTGTTAATCAGAACAGAATCTGGATCAGTCTTATTCCATAGGGTACTCTAGACCAATACCTCAGACAAATTAAACAAATTTCTGAAATGGAGTTCTAGCTTTTTTTTTTCTTCTTCCATTCTGCTTTGCAAGGTTATTCAATTACTTCTTAAAATAGTTTATGTAGTTTAATCTGGGGAAATAAATGAGGTTACTTCCACCAAAATGTCTGAATCTGCACTTTTTCTGCAAGATGGACAATATTCAACAAACCTGAAATCTCTTTTCTCATGAATATAATAAGACATTTCTAAGTTGAAGAGCCAGAGGTGTATAGTTCTAATGAGGGTTTAGAAAAGAATAGCTATGGGGGGAAAAGAGAAAGAGAGAAAGAAAAAGAGAGGAAACAAAATATAGAAAAAAGGCATCTTCAAATTTTGCACATAAAATTGAATAAATGCTGACTCTTAGCCAACTATTTAGAAAAATAAGAAACTAGAACAATTATTTTACATCTAGCTGTTATTTTTGTAAATTTGTTTTTAAGGTATATTTAACTTGAAAATCACAATTTAATGTTTGTACATGGATGCCAAAGCTGCCTAGTTCTTTATTTTTCTGTTAGAAATAGTGTGAGAGAAAATGTGTCCTACCACTGCTTTTCACCTTGAGCTACACATCTGGTGTTTGTTTAATGCTATGCTTTAAATAAGCTTACTGAAAATGTGAATGAAAATAATCAAAGCATTTTCACAATGAAATCCAGCTGTTTTCAAAACTATCCTAACTATGTGTAATTCCACTGAATTAATGTAATCTTCACTGCTACGACCTTTCCAAATTAAAAATTCTCTGTTGTGACACAGACTCAAAAAATAATGAGAATTACTTAAATATGCAAATTCCAACTGAAGACATAGTATCACAGGCTATTTTTAATAGTCTTTCATTATTATTACAAAGGTTATTACATTTTTTTCATCTACCCTCTTTACCTTCAGAAAATAATATATTTCATCACTGACCCTTCTAAAGTGGTACTGATCTATGTCCAATGACATTGGATATTATCAATTTTTTGTTGTCTACTGTCATATATTGGGATGCTCCGTGTTTTACAGCAATATACTGTGGTTTCCTTTTATTAAAAAAATTAAACTGTGGTCAAGTATATCCACATTTCAGTACCTAACCAAAAGCTCTTATTTTCCTATGTTCTCAGCTCAAATGTGTTGAGCAAACA
>VWZI01018180.1:84190-110078 GCA_013396835.1 Psilopogon haemacephalus | reverse complement strand
TATTCCCCATTAATTCTGAAAATTATTTATTTATATATATATTTATATCTTTAGTGAAAGTAACATGTCAATAGATTCATTTTGTCTCACAGGAATATCTTGTGCAATGTAGGAAAAAAAATCACCTTTATTTTCCTTTTAAAATAATAAATATTTAATTTTTTAAATGTCTACATGGAACATTGCAGTCGTTCTAGAATAGAATAGTGTAGAGTAGAATAGAATAGAATAGAATAGAATAGAATAGAATAGAATAGAATAGAACAGAATAGAATAGAATAGAATAAGCCAGGTTGGAAGACACCTCCAAGATCATCCAGTCCAACGTATCACCCATCCCTATCCAATGGCAGTAAGTGCTCCATCCAATCTTTTCTTGAACACCTCCAGGGATGGCAACTCCACCACCTCCCTGGGCAGCCCATTCCAATGGCAAATCATTCTCTCTGTGAAGAACTTCTTAATGCGTTCTTGTGGATAGCCAGCCAGTCAGATGATGTGAAGAGGACATAAACATCATAATTATGTCAAATAAGATGAGTGATTTTTTGAAAAAGAGTGGTAGGTTGAATTGGATGTGGATATGAGAGGGCTGAATATATTTAGAATAGAATAGATAACAGGGGGGAGCGCAAATGCAGTTTTCCACTACCACAAATTAATAGCAGTGTTGCTTGCAGTGTTTCCCTGCTTTAAAAAGTTCCATTATGATATTAGTCAGATGTCACATATCTTGCTTTCACTGCAACTATATTAGAAGTTTCCGTAAAGTATTTGTACTAAGAAAATATAATTAAAACCATTGCCTGTAACACTAAATAATAAAAAATTGTTCTCAGTTATTCAACAGTCAACTTCCACATTTTGTGTTGGTTTATGTTTCAGAGATATAATGCTTTGAGCAATCTGCCCTGATCTTCCATGTCTGACTTCTTAGCATCTAGTGCTATACTTGTAGGCTTTACACAGGTGCAAGAAACAGGCACAAGACACTTAACTGTACACACAAAGGCAGAAATATTTTTATTGTCAGGACATGGCTTTTCAGAAGCAGCACTACAATATTCTTCTGGAAGATAAATACAATGGGCAATTGAGACCTTAACTAAGTTTAGGACCTAAACATTGAAAACTGCTGGTGATGACAGCTCCCCCAGAAAATCATTTCAGACTCAGCTTTTACCATGCTATGTAAAAGGCAACATTTTCAATACAGACTGGGATTCATGGAATAGATACCAGAGTGTATCCTTCAGAGAGATCAGTTCAAGTGTTCACTCGAAATTGTGGGATTTGAGCCTCCTGACTTCAGTCTGTGCTCTAGAGAAAACGCCCTCTGACAAAACTCAAGCATATTTTTAGGGTGAACTGAGCTATAATGAAAAAAAAGCCGATCTTGCAATTTCTGCAACATCTGTGCTTCCCTAAAAATTATTTTACGTGCAGCCTGGAAACTAAGACTTTACCCCTCAATGTACAGTCTTGAAAAATTTTCAGTCTGTGCTCTTGTCTTGGTCTCTATGCTGTAGACACATAGCATTGCTGCGTGTTTGTTTTAATTTAATTTTTATTTCCTTGACAAATATTTCATTGCTGTATATCTTCTCCACATGTTTATACATGCTTTAACAACAAAGCACTAAGAAAACATCTTCCTATATGAAAAGTTTTCAGCATTACAATTAATCACTATAGCCCTACTAGTGTAGGTGTAGATACTATAATTAGGATGTTAGCAATAATTGAGTCAACGCAGTAGCATAAGGGATGCTGGAGCAAGCAGTTTATCTAGCTATTGAGTGATATTAAAATTGTGATTAAAATGAAAAAAAAAAAAAAAGATATATTTATATAGGTCAGTCCAATAATGAACTTGTCTGCAGCTAGAGGGTGAGTTGGGGATTTTTTTGTTTATTTTGCTAGTTTATTCTTCCACCACCTCTAAACACTGTAAATTAATACTTAACAAAACCTACATCAGTCCCATAAACCAAATCTTAATTTCAACAATCATTTCAGTGACCTAATTAGTATCTATGTGATTATGGGGGGTGGAGTTCATTATCAAAGGAAGCAGGTCCCATTTAATCACTGTAAGGTCCCTAATAAATACTGGTCAAATATACTCTTCTTGTCTCTACCTATAACCCTTAAAAATACCTATTCAATTGAAAGGGGATATAACACTCTTCAACCTGCAATCTATTTCTAGTTTTCTCTGTAATTTATCTTTTAGAAGAGGTAGTCATACACATATATCTGCAAGATGTTTAATGGGAAGC
Source organism: Psilopogon haemacephalus (assembly GCA_013396835.1). NCBI lineage: Eukaryota > Metazoa > Chordata > Aves > Piciformes > Megalaimidae > Psilopogon > Psilopogon haemacephalus. The sequence continues at coordinate 107,796 of VWZI01018180.1, read as the reverse complement.
TTGTGAATTCCTCATTCTTGTCACACAACATAACTCTTTTTCAGTCAGATTGAATTGGAAAATGCTGACATAAAGATGCAGTTCAAAAGATGCAAGTGAAAGATAAAGAGAATTGTGCAAACCATTACTCAAAGTTCTGTATGGAATTACACTAGACACATTTTAATAGTATGAAGATATTACCCATAAATTCAACTGTGAAAAAGGGATAAAGAGTTTCTTTGTGTTACCCCTGTTCACTCTTTTTTAATGCAGCTTTGGATAAAACACTTTTCATGCCTCCATTAGAAAAAAAGTAAAATAATATATGCACGCTTTGAAGGGCATCAACAGGCAACATTTTCAAAAGATACTAGGATTCCTGGAATGATACATTTTATGGCTACAAAGACCATCTTCTTTAGTTTTAGTATCAAGTTTACCTCTATTCTGTTTAGTTCTGTAGTTGTTTGCAACTATACAGCCAGTGGAGGGTGGGGCCAAAAGGAACATCCAAGGGTAATACTTCCCTTTAAGGACAAAGTTTTGACAAAATTTGAGTAGGATCTTTACAGATCAGATGTCTCAAAGGTGTAAATAAATTACATCATGTACAGAGATGCAAAGAACTGCAGGTAAAGCCAGGCAGGGCAGCTTGTCTGATATTTGTTGTTATTGAATTCAGCAACTAGCTATGTGGTGCCTTTTTTCTGCTTCTAAATCACTGAAATGGGAAATTTTCTCAGGGCAGGTTCAGTTACTTTCTGAGTCATTTTTGTTTCAAGGACAGGATAAGTTGTGAAAATCTCTTAGTAAATAGTTTTAATTGACACAGTTTCAATCAACAAATGTCTTGTCAGGTCATTTGGAGCCCTCTAACATATCATCATGCAAAATTTTGCAGGATCTTCACATGACTATTTTCACTACAGCAATAGATTTTTATTATGATTTAGGGGGGGGGGGGGGGGGGGAAAGGGCAGAAATAAGGACAAACTTTTCCATTAAGTCCACTGATTCTTTGTGATACGCTGCAGTATTCCTGGCTTGTGTTTGAGTAGAAACACAAAGGAATAGATTTTCAGTCCTTCATTGGTCATGGCAAGTCCCCACATCACAGTACACATCATCCTTCAATATTTGACCACTGGCTTTCAGTTGAATATTCAATACACATCCCCAGTGAAATTTTCCTTAAATGCCAACAAAAGCTCAGGTAAGTACCCTGTTTGCCTAGAGTGGACATCAAACTGGAGGTAAATGGCCTTCTGAATTTTAAGCAAAGAACTTTCTTCAGTGACAAATCACAGAAATTACACAAGGTAGAGCAAATATTCACTGAGCACCGTTTTTCTTCCAGATTTCTTTGTAACCTTTCAAGGATACAAGAAGTTTTGCTTTACTGGTCTGATTTGTTAATTAAAACTAGTAATTTTCAGGTGTCATTCTTCTGCACAAATGACAGCTTGGTTGCAATGTTTTAACCTGTTTGTTACCAGAATCTTGACAACATACCCACAAAAAAAAAAATGGTTTGGCTTTCTTTCATTTCTTTTTCTTTTCGTTTCTTTTTTTTTTTTTTTTTTTTAAGTTGGGCTGAAAGTAGATATGGAACAACAGGGAATTTGTTCACAATTCCAGAAAATCACACATGAAGCTGATTCAAGTAAGGGTATTCTGCTTATCCTTAGGGCATTTCAAGAATACAAAAGTTTTATCCACAGTGTGCAAGAGGCAACCTTATTTCACAAGATTTTATATTCATTTTCCTACCTTGCCTTCCATCTAATTAATCTACCACACTGTCCCTGTGGCCCTACCACAGTGGTCCATATAAGGACCATGTGTATGTCATTTATTGCAAGCACTTGGCAACACGGTAGATAAAAAAACACCAGTCTGGACCAAAGAACAAGATTTATCATCATTTCATATGGTCCAAAGGACTTGTTACTACTTCTGTATTTGCCATGCTGGGCATTGTCACACCCACAGGCATGGTAGACAAAACCAAGTCTCAGCTTTCCTGAATGTCCACATGAAGTAAGAGAGTATTCCCTTTCTCAATACCAGATTATGCTTTCAATTTCATTAAATTCCCTCCACTTTGTGCCTGGACAGATACTGCCCAGGACCTGGAACAAGCAGAGCCACCAGCTTTCCAGTAGAGAGAGGTGCTTTTTTGGTTTTGTTTTCGGTTGTTGGTTTCGGTTTTGTTTGGGGTTTTTTTTTTTTTTAGGGAGGGAAGGAATGTTGGATTTAAGTTTTGAGCCCTTTACTACAAAGATACTGAGTTGCTGAAGCATGTCTAGAGAAGGGCAACAATGCTGGTGAAGGGTCCTTTCAGGAGCAGCTGAAGGACCTGGGATTGTTTAGTCTGCAGAAGAGGAGGCTCAGAAGGAGGCTGAGGAAAGACCTTATTGCTCTCTACAACTGTTGCAGTGAGATGAGGGTCAACCTCTTCTCTCTAATGATATGATGAAAGGAAGCAGCTTGAAATTGTGCTTGGGGAGATTTAGATTGGATATTAGAATGAAAATTCTTTACTGGAAATGTGATCAGGCATTGGAATAGGTTATCCATTGAGATAGTGGAGTCATCGTCCCTGGAGGTGTTCAAGAAACATATGGATGTAGAACTTCAGGATATGGTTTAACAGCCAGGGTGGTGTTAGGTTGGTGGTTGGATTCAGTGATTTTAGAGGTCTTTTCCACCAGGAACAATTCTGTTTCTATGATTCAGCAGCAGGCTTTACCCCCTTCTTGGATTATAGTGGTTTACCAATGGACTAAATTCACAAGGCTTGATTTCTAACCTCTTTCTTGATGGTCTAGAGATCTTTTAAAACTGAATCAATTCTGATTCAGGTAGGTAAGGAGTTAGTAGAAAGCCATGCCTTGAGTTCTCATCACAAAGACAGAGACTCCATGAAGGATAAAAGAAAATTTCTTCTGATGTTCCAAATTAATTCTCCCTCAAAGAGTTCTTATTAACATTGGGCAAATCCCATGAGCCACGATAAGATGAAAGGACAAACAAGGCTGTAAACATGAATACAAGATAACAAAATGCCATTGGTTGTGTTTTATTACATGGTGTGCTCTGCTTTATTTATTGAAATCAACTCTTTCTTAAAAAAGGAATGTTAGGTTTCCACTTAAAATAACTATGATTGGACTCTAATAATGTCAGAGCAATGAGTCAAAAAATAACCTGGTAAAAAAATTTCACTTCATTACTAACAAAATGGGAACTGTGCACATTTTTCTGTGCTCCTTTTCAGTAAAATGCTGACAGAATTAAGATGAGAATAATATTGAGGGAAGTGGAGGGTAGTTATTTCCAAAAATATAAATATGCTGATTATTTAATAAATGTGCACAGAATACCCATCTTCCTTCTCTTGTCTTTCTACTGTAATAAAATCGTCACATTGCAGAAATGTCTTGTTCAGTTCTGTCTGCAAATGGAGGACAGGACTGCCTAGCTCTGGAAACACATGCATTATCTCTGTCTCTACTTTTTAACTGTCTTTGGTCTTGTTCAAGTAGGAAAGCTATTGTTGGATTTGCTGTTTTGGTTTATTCATTCTCACCTTCAATTTTAAATAATCAGAAGTGGCAATGGATTGTACAGATACCTATACTGGAGGTTGCAGCAGTGATCCTAGAAAACTCCTGAATGAGGTTAACCTGTCCAGAAGTTTGCAGATACACACAATGGACATACTCATCATCTTTCTTACTATAGCCTTAGTCAGTTGCCCAAGACAGCTCTAGTAACAAAAAATATCTGAGAAGTCAGAGATGTAGTCATAAGTGCATGGACCAAAGGTTGGTTCCAAAATAAATAGGAACCAGTCTCAGCCCCAGGGAAGGCAGTCCTCAAATTTCTCTTACAGTAAAAATCTGAATTTTTGAATAGTGAAATGTATATAGGAACTGTCAGACTGATTCAGGGCAACAGGTGGCAGTGACATCCTAAAGAATCACAGTGTATTTTCAGGGGTTTTACAGAATTAGGACAACTACCTAAATGCCACAGTGTCTGATTTTTCAGAGGTCTTTGAGCTTTGCATACGTAATGATCTGTGAAGATTTTGTTCCAAGGAAGACAGTAGTTGTTTGGGTTGTGTCATTTTTAAAAGTTTGCTTGTCAGAGTTTTTCGCATGAGAATGGAGGCTCTTGTAATTTGGAATGTCTTCACTGTTGTGTTAATTGTATTGTCCTCACTCAATTCCTCATAAATTAAATTATTCCAATTCAAATAAATGGCTGCAGTTGTAACTAGGACATGCAACGTGATCTAAAATCTTCTACAGAGAATCACAGGAAGGGTAAATAGGTTTAAGGAAACAGATTAATTGGTTTGATGTGCCTAATTCATACTTCTTTCATGAAACAAGTCAAATTTAAACACTATGCAACTGGATATCTAAATCACAGAATCACAGAACTTTAGAGGCTGGGAGGGACCTCGGAGATCATTGAGTCCCACCTCCCTGCAAAGGCAGGATCCCCTAGGGTAGCTCGCTCAGGAAAGCATCCAGGCAGGTTTTGAAAGTCTCCACAACCTCTCTGGGCAGCCTGTTCTAGTGCTCTGTCACCCTCACTGTAAAGAAGTTTCTCATGCTGAGGTGAAACCTCCTGTGTTCCAATTTGTTGCCTTGCTCCTTGTCTTGTTGCTGACCAGCAAACAGTTATTGGCCCCATCCACTTGATACCCACCCCTCAGATATTTGTATATATTCTCCAAACTGAACAGCCCCAGGTCTCCCAAATAGGCTTTGCTGCACCAGAATTGACAGTATGGTGCAGTGTATCCTTATATAACCCTAATATATACCAAATCTTTGTTTCTTAAATATTTATTGTCGCTTTTGTATACATTTTGGCAGTTATTTGTTTCACACCAGTTTGTCTGGTCTTATGAAACCCTATTGTTGAATACATAACTACAGGATTATACATCTCATCCATGCAGCATATAAGGCAACAGAATCTGTTCTGCACGTATCGATATTTAGCCACTAATTTAACTGGATGAAATGCTGGGATTTAAAATACCAAAGACAAAATAAAGTAAGCCCTTATAAGCTGACAAGAAAATACCCAGCTTTTCCTCTTTATCACCTCCAAAAGTGATAACAAGAGAGCACAACAGGTGTATTTCTTGATTACTCCTCAACAGGATTCTTTATAAAACCCAGATATATTGCTGAATCTATTAATTATAGAGGTATAATTTTCATAATTATTCTGATTATATCATCCACTTGCCCTGTGTCATTAGACAACAAATGCAAATTCCAGAAACTCTATTACAATTTCTGTGGCTCATCGGAAGCACTTCTTACTCTCAAAATACTCAGTGCAGAAACAAAACAAGGAAAATATGCTGAGTTCAGTGAAGAGCACTGGCATGCTAGAGTGAAAATATTAAGTAAGATTGTTTATAGACAAACTAATTCTTAATATTTCTTTGTTGCCATCAACTCCAACCACTCGAAGCTTAGCTCTTGAATTTGCTGATATTTTTCTATGTACTCAACTCATAGTCACACTACGTCTTCCTTTTTATTTTATATTTTGTATTTCAATAGAGATAGGTAATGATAACTGTATATCTGATAACCTTTTCTATACTAAAGACAAACACTAACAGTGACTGAGACACACATGGTGTTTTGGTTAAGTTATGAACTTCCAGTCATTTGCACATAATAAAAAATTTATGTTTATTTAAAACTCAGGTCTCTTAAAATAAATAAGACTAATGAACTACAGTGGGTGCATTAGCCTGCTGGTGCAATTGGTCTTCAAAGGAACTCAGCTGAATTACACCAGCTATGAAACGTTCTCATTTTTGTTCCCAAAATATTTCTTCATACAGTTTAAATTTTTAACCCTGTGCTCTTTTTGCTACATTCTTAAGCTGTGGACTGTTGAACAGCTTTTGTATGTCTCCAGAGATACAAATCCCTAACTCCAGTACAAATGAGGTTTGTAAATGCTTGAGGGTGGAATGTTCTACATAAATGGGAGATGGTGTCATTACTTAGCACTGTGGGAAGCATTTTCAAAAGCTGAAACACCCCTGGCCTTCAAAAGTAGAAGAGTTTTTTAAAAGTCTGAAACTCCTCGTCCTTCTTGTTTACAAAACCTTATAAACGTTTGATCCACTGGAGTTCAATATTCTTCAAAGTCCTGCAAACCTTGGCCTAGCCCCACATCCTTTGTGTTAAAGGTATCCAATTGGGGAATATCTGCTTAAATTGTAAATCTACATCTTAAAACATACTCTGTATCATGAAATAGCATTTTCTTCAAAGTCAATCCATAAATATTTGGCTGTTTAAACTTACCATGTATTTTGATTAGTTAGCTAAAGACACAAAGATTATTTCTAAATTCTCTACAGACCCTCTGTTTAACTGGTCTATGTGACAATTCTTGGCTTGCAGCACTTCTATTTTTAGCCCTAATGGAACAGTCTTAAATTGCTTATTTTGTGTTTACTAAAGTCATTGAGTTTGTAACCATGGTAACTGTGGCAAGTGCCACAGTTTAACTCTTTTATTAAACGGATTGAAGCCACAGCTGCAAAACTTCAAAGTCCAGCATGTCAATTTTATACATAGCTTAAACCACCATATTTAACACAGTATAGCAAGTACTACATTAATATGAGGAGACGGATCTTGATTTTAACGGCAGAAAACTTTGCTATCTCTCTGCTCAAGGCAAAAAAAACCCAAAACCCAGATCAGGTTCTGGTTTTGTGAGTTTGCACAGCTTGTCAAGTTTCACTGATTACTGCATCTGAATGCATATGATGTGCATTAAAGCTACCATGGAAAGACACCACCTCAGAATTGTGTTTGCATGAACCTTTTAGCACATTATTGTATTGCTAACAGCAGTAACGTTAATTTTGGGAACACTATGTTCTGTCAGGTAAATAGAAGGACAAATCAAAATGAATGACTTTGTCAAGCGAAACTTCTTAAGAGTTATACTGGAGGAATTAATGCAAAGAAGTATTTCAATCTCTACTTAGGTATTTGAACAGTAACATCTAAGTACTAGAGCTGCCGAGAAATTATACTTTCTGTTCTTTTCAGTATAAACTGGGTATGCTCCATACATATGAAAACTAAAGTACTTTTAAATTCATACTTCAAATTGTATATAACAGTTGACTTACATACTTCTGAAGATTACTGAAAATTATTACCACATTTTAGGTTTTAGTGATATAATGTAAAACCCCATAGGATCAGATAACAAACAATTTTTAACACAAATCTGAACACCATTATACAGCTCCCAAAAGAGTGAGACTAAAATAAGAATAGTGATATATTTACACCCATAAATATTTAATGTATGATTCACCCTGTTGTAATAGAACCAAAAGTTCAAAGAATGCTTGACATTTGGAGGAATGGGGTTCTGCTTCCTTCACTAGTGTTGTGTTTGGAGCAGTGTTCACATTGCTACTTTTGGTGTCAAATGTCTTCATATTGCAAGTCTGTCTGCATAGGTACTGCTGGTGAATAAAAAATTAGGGATTAAAAAAAGGGGAGGGTGGGGGGTCGGGGGAGAACTGACATTTTTAAGAGATCTTTTGGAAGAGGTAATAAGCTTAGAAATTATTTTAAAATGTGTTTCTTTCTGTGAAAATATTCTTTGTTTAAATTAGAAAATAGTGTGTTTGATGATCAATCATTAAATTCAAAGAAATATTCTTTGTTGGTGAACCGGAATTATTCGAGTGAAGAAATAACTGTTTCCTTTGAGTTATGTATTTCTTTCTTTTATTTTCCCCATCCACAGGATCTACCTTTATTTGCAACACCCACATAATACCAGTGAAAAATCAAGAGGGAGTAGCAATGATGTTTATTATTAACTTTGAGTATGTAACAGATGAAGAGAATGTGACATCTCCTGAGAAGTGCAAACCAATATTGCCATCCAGACTTGCAAATCGTAAGTTACTCTGCTTACCTCTACTCTTATCTGGGAGTATGATTACTCTTATCTCGGATTACTCTTATCTGGGAGAATGATTAACCTGGGCAATAATGATACTATAGAAACAGTGTAATCCCCATTACCTGACTAATCTAAGATACTACTCAAACCATAACAAGTTAAATGTAGTAAACTTGTTATAATATTGGCAAAGTAATCTATCAGTTGTTTGGTACTCCAAACAACATAGACTTTGTAAGTCTTTCTAGGGAATTAAAAGTGTCCTTGACAAAAAATGGTTATTAACGTAAATCTGTAAAAACAGTATGATACAGCCAAAAATTTCACCATAGCCTGTTCAAAACAGAATATTTATAATTTTGATTTGAGATAAAAGAATAGGTGGTAGAAGGTTTGATTAAATTAGACTTGAAAATATATAACATAAAAGAAAAAAGTTAAAATATAGAATCACAGAATCATAGAATGGTTTAGGTTGGAAGGACCTCAAAAATCATCCAGTTCCAATCCCCTGTCATAAGCACGGACACCTCCCACTAGAACAGGCTGCTCAAGACCTCATCCAGCCTGGCCTTGAACACCTCCAGGGAGGGAGCAGCCACAACCTCCCTGGGCAACCCGTTCCAGTATCTCACCACCCTCACTGCAAAGAACTTCCTCCTAACATCCAGCTTAAATCTCCCCTCTTCCAGTTTAAACCCATTACCCCTTGTTCTGTAATTAGAATACCTTGTAAATAGTCTCTCCCCAGCCTTCCTGTAGGCCCCCTTCAGATGCTGGAAGGTTACTATAAGGTCTCTTCAAAGCCTTCTCTTCTCCAGGCTGAAGAGCCCCAACTCTCTCCACCTGTCCTCATAGCAGAGGTGCTCCAGCCCTCTGATCATCTTCTTGGCTCTCCTCTGGACTCACTTCAACAGTTCCATGTCCTTCTTGTGCTGGGGGCTCCTGAACTGTACATAGCACTTGATGTGGGGTCTGACTAGAGCAAAGGGGGAGACTCCCCTCACTTGCCCTGCTGGCCACGCTTCTCTTGATGCAGCCCAGGACACAATTGGCTGGGCTGCATGTGCACACTGCCAGCTTCATATAATTAAGTATATATGCTTCATATAATTAAGTATAATATACTTAATATATATTAATAATATACTTAATATACTTCACTATCTTGATCTTATCAAATTGAAGTATTTAAATAGTCTTGAAGGATGGCGGGGGGGAGCTTTTGTTTTCATTCCACTCTGGAATGTATTTTCAAAATCAGAAAATTCTACAGAAAACAAAAGTCCACTTCTTCTACAGGTAGACTGTACAGCTTCCTGTTCCACTATTTGCAGAACAGATGCTCTTTTGCTGACCTTTGCTCTGTGTTAGCAACAGCACATGATCATTCTGCTTTGCATCCACACTCACAATATCTGTTCTTACTACAAGATTTTTCAGAACAAGTCCCCATTTGTACAAGCTCTTAGTAAAGCAGGGCATGCTTTAACACTGAGCATTAACACTTTCCTCTGACTGGCTCAGCATCCGTTGGAAAATGGCTTTTCATAGTGTAATAATCTTTGAAGTTAGGATGATAAAGGGACCTGGAACCTCAGTTCTCTGACTGTTAAATCAGCACTTTGGCTTTCTGTAGATAAGAGACAAAGACGAGTACAATGTTCACTGCCAGAAATGAGAGGAGAAATTTCCCAATGTAAGCACCGCACATGACCTGAAGTGATGACATACTGTATTCTTTTTCTGCTAATTATGTTGAGAAGATTGTGGGGAGCAGACCTGTGTCTATGCATATACAGCACTAACAGGTTCCTTCTGATGAAAGCAATCTTTGCCATTCTCCATAATCTAGACTTTCTGCACTGTATCTCCTGAACAAAATGTATAGGATCTCACTAAAAGCTCTGTGACTATCAAAATGTTTTTTAATTCCCCACCCATAATAATGTCAAATCATTCATTCTTAAAAGATTGAAATTTATTTCTATAACTAATCAAGATACTAAAAATCCTGTTTTCATTAAGGATGGAGAAAGAGTTGTGGCTGAATTTTTCCAGATGAGCCAAAGTCTTTCCACTTTTGTGTCTGTAACCTTCCTTTTGTGTAGAAAGGAAAATTTCAAATAATCAAATTTTGCTTACCAAAAATCACAAGTTTTTGAAACAATCTTTGTAAATATTTTTTATGTATTTTCAATCTTGTGCTTTTGTACGTCCTTTTCTTATTCTGTTTTCAGAATTGGCTTTTTGAAAATAACCACTACAGTTGTATTTGTCATTTTTCTTCAGATATCAAAACATTTCTCTTTCTCTAGTACTGTTATAGTAAAGTTCCCACTAAAGGGTATTAGAAAAAATAATGAAATAATAAGATCACATCAGAAACATAATTATTAAAGTTACACCAAGTGAACCCCACTCACACTCTGTTTCTATTTCAGAACACCATGATTTTGTGAATTTTAAATACTTGATAGTTTTTAAAAACAAGTTTACAAAATAAAATTGCCCAGTTGGTCCATGCTTAATGTGTCTTGACTGAGAAAGGGGAAGGTAAAATACCAGTTGGAGGGAGTAAAATAAGCACTTTATGTCCTGAAAAGATCTCTTTGTTCTATCTGCAATACATCACCATACATTTTCAAGCGTTGTCATCTGCAAGTGCCATAGCAAAGCTGCTAAAGAGAACATCTGCAAAAATATTGCTTAGTCAAAACATCCTTCTCTTGCTTTACAGTATTGACTCCTGACATACACAAGAGATTTCCTTGATGAGAGTTCTTAAAAAATAAATATGTGGGTCTCCAAGATCAGTAGGTGATAGAGAAAGATCAAGGTGCAAAAGGAGGCAAAGAAAGGTGACTTGCTCCATTTTCCTGCTAGTGGGTTAGAATGTTAGAAAATAACAGAAAGTAGAGCAGACACAAGACTGCTCTTAGTCTTACTTAGTTGCTTGTGGTTTCAGAGCAGACTTATGTGGGCAAAATCAGAAGAGTGGTGATATGAAATATATGCTACATAGATAAAAATTCTTCTTGGCAGAGAGAATTCTCAAGAAAGAGGCCAACCTGTTCAAAACATCCAGAAATAACTGCAAGATATTATGTGCAGTCCAGTGGTGGATTTAAATTAAAACAAATGAAAGCTTTAAATTTTAGAAAAGACAGAAAGAGACCAATAAGCAACAAAAAAAAATCACAGGAAAGGTGGATTGTTTACTAGTAAAACCATTTTTTTAAAAGTCATGTTCCCACAATAAGAAAAGCAAGCAGCAGATTCTCTAGGAGGAAGAGTTAGCTTTTTTTATCATCTTACTCTGTTTAGAAAATACATCAACAAGTAAAGCAGGATCGCACATGAAATGGACAGTAACAGGCAGTGGTTTGGTAAAAAAAACAAACAAACAAACAAACAAAAAAACCACAAAAAACCACCATATCCCTTTAAATCCAGCAACCAATTTAGAGAATAAAAATAGAAAGGGAACCAGCCATGTAACAAATATAATCTATCTCTGACAAACAACCAATATAGCAACAGCTAATGACAAAGGACAAAAGATTTCAAATTGTATTAGCATCTACTACCCAGAAGTATACAGATCATGGAAGATTTCTTTCAAGAGCTCAGTATATTGAGTTTTCTTCTAATTAGAATGTCTTTTCAACCAAAGAGCAAATAAAAATCACTGAGTCAGGCTGCAGTACTGCAAAGAACTGAAAGTGAATAGAAAGCTAAAAGATTAGTTAGGCCCTAGAAAATAGCCCTTCCATACTATCATTCTTCCTCTAATTGATTCATTACGAGATGACATCAAATATATCAAGTGTACCCTTGAAAACTCTTTCCTTTTTCTTAAAACAGCTAGGCTGCTAGCTGCAGCCAAGAGTTTTGAATGAGACTGCTTACCCCAGTGCTCCTCATGACTGAAATCTAACACAAAGTAGGAAAACTAGAATTTCTTGCTATACACACAGTGTACTTTGTTTTCAAAGGCTTTAACATAAAAGAGGGATGCCAATCTGTTTGAGGGCTGAAGGCTCTCCGGACAAATTAAAGATCTATGGAAGGCAACTGACATTTACTAGATTGAACTCAGAGTTCTGGATGGTCAGATAATTAAAAATTTATGAGCTGAATAGTGACAGACATTTTAAGCAGTGTTTATAAGCTCTTTGGGATAGGAATCCTGTCTTACATGCCATTATGATGGTTGACACAGCTAGGTTCTGATACAGCATCGGGTTTAGCTCTTTTTTTTCTTTTATTTTTTTTTTTTCCTTTAACTATGGTATGTTGCCAGGAGTTTGATAACCAGATTGGAGTGTAATGAGAATTCTTTCTGGTCTGGTGCTCAAGAGCTCCTATCTCATATGCAGCAAAAAGCCAAATAGGCAGTAATGTGAGAAGTGAGGGTACTGGCTTCATAATACTGTAAAAAATCCTGTCAGATGATCCTTTTTTCCCTTTATTCATCCTTGCAAGAATTTATTATCAGGCCTCTATGGCAGTCTGACTGGAGTTGTAGAATCAAATAGCTAATTTTTGGAAAATTTTAGCATGCATCAAATCTGTAAAGAACTACTAAATCACAGCCAACTAATTTTTCACTCTATTCTATTTCAATGCTTTTGTAGCTTTCAACAATTCTATTTTTCAACATAACCCATTTTACTAGTAAAACAAAGGAAATCTTTGTTCATATGTAATTATTTCCTTTTTGGGGGAAAAATATATCCTAAAATATTTGTCAGAATTTTTTGTTTGAACTTCCACCCAAATATATTTAATATTTTCTCTGTCCCATCTTTATATTCAGAGAGGTGAGAAAATTTATTCTGTAAGCACTTTTCCAATTACTGGGTAACATCCACTTTTCCAATGAGGATGTGCTTGTACAAAGTGCAGTTAAAAGAAGATTTATAGAAACTGATTTCTGGTATAAACTCCCATTCATCATTGAATCACTCTTTCTAAATTTTGTCTCATTTCCAAGTATGAGAATGCTACCCTTTCTTACTTCAGTTCTTTTCTGGAAGGTTTTCAGTTAAAAGAGCTTTCTATGGATTTTATACAATGAACTAATTTAAGATGTCATAATAATATACAAGATTAGCAAAAATACTTTGTGAACACTACTAAATTATCATTGATAGCAATGATAATCAAAACAAGATATAAGAATTCCTGTACAGTGTGTTGTACAGACCTTATTAAACACTTTATTATAAAATGTTAGACTACTAATATTTATGTATATAGATAAGTCTTATGTCGATGAAACAGAAACATGTAAGTAACTGTCCAATTTTAATCCCAAAACTCTCAAACATTCTAATCTGGCATTTTCATCCACTGAACCAATTTGATGAGAATTTTTTACAGAAATATACAGAACTAGTGGCATCATTTAATATTTTCTCCTGTTACCCAGTTCTGTTCTTCAAACCTGTCAAATACATTGCAGCTGTAAAGCTAGTAATACCAACATATCTAAATCTATCATAACACAGGTTGAACACAGAGAAAATCAGCATCCATTTCACACTAACAGAAAGATTCTAACGTCAATATGAATAATGTAGTTATATTTTTTCTACTTAAAGTATACCATTTTAGGGATTGTAATGTACACACATTCACAGGATGAGAAATACATCTCAGACCTTTAATTGTGAGTTGTCTTCATATTCTACCTCACCTAGAGCATGCTGCTTTTTTAATGACATTTTTCTAACATTCACTCCGGACCTGTCTAAAGCAAAACTCCTACTAATGTATGGGCTAAAATAGCTAAAGTCAAATAACATAGCTTTATCACAAGTTTTATTCATTTACCTTTGAATGTTTTGACTAGCCAGAAGTACTAACCTATAAGCTAATATTGGTTCCCAAAAGAGAGAAAGCCCAGAAAGTTTTGATTAAGCATATAACTGCATTCTTCAAAGAGGCATATTTGAGGATCATATCATTTTACCTTATCATTTTATCACATCAAAATCTATAAATCTATTAAAGACACTGGAATAATTTCTTTGGTTTCTTCCTCTAAAACAAATGAAGTGGTTTGTCATACACCAAAGAAATGCACACTTTTTGCATAAGGTTTAAATAAAATGAACAGGTTAATAATATTCTTAAAGTAGCTATAGCCATAATCAGAAAACCTTTAAAGTAAGGAGATTCTTCAAAGGGATTACAGGTCACCAAGTTTCCCTCAATCCCCTAATCTTAGCAATGGAGTTACATCTCAGGAGTAGAGTTCATCTCATCTACAAACATTACAAATAAAAAAAAAATGCAACTGAAATTCAAAGCAGGCCTTTCCCTTAAGTCAAAGAGTTAACTTAGAAAGTGTTTGCATAGGGCATTTTGTTATATAAGTGAGCACAGCAGTTTAGTGAGAGACAAGTATATTTTTTTTCCTAAATGTATCTGGACAACAGTGTTGTCATGAAGTACTATAATATCATTTGATGCATACAAGTTTTCCACATGGAACATGGCACGTATAAACAATAGTAGCCCCCTGACTTTGCCCAAAACATGAGAGATTTGTTCAGGGTTTTCTTTTTAGCTGCATCACTGCAAGAACATTCATTATAAATTAGGGCTAGTCAAGAAAAATTGTGTCTAGGAGGACAAAGGTTTCTACCTAGCCAAGCAGCAGCATAGTTCTGACAACCCTAGTGTCCATATGTGCATTTGTCTGCAGGGTATATCACAGCAAACATCAGATGAACTAGGAAAGCGTTGAACTCTTATCGAAGAAATATACCCAAACAGCAATCACCACTAAAAGACACAAGAACCTCTGGTACTTTTGCTTTCAGTGCTCTTAGCTGAGTAACTGTAATGGTTTAAATTAAACCAAACCACCTAACCTGTATTTTCCCCCAACACAGAACTGAGGGGAAAACAACACACAGAAACCATAAACTCTGGATTGTGACGAAAAACAAAGAAAAACAGAATTTCCCAAGCAAATTAGATAATCATAATACAAATGCTCAGTTATCTTAGCCTGTTTACAGAAAAAGCACAGCAGCAAGAAGCAGCAAGCAGCAGTAGAAGCAAGCAAGCTAAAAGCTCAAGCCAGACCTACCCTCCCATCCCTCCTCCTCTCACTGCTAGAGCCCACAGCTCCAATCCCTCCTCCTCTCACTGCTATCTCAGTGTAAGAGCCCACAGTCATACCCCAGAACCCAAAAACCTCAACCAGAACAGGAATTGTTACTCCCATGTAACAATCTGAACCTTGAGCCCCATAATACTTGGCTCCAGCCAGCACTTTCATTTTGGAAACTGGCATGAGGCAGAATGGTATGAATGCCAGCAGACTAAAACTGAACCTATGACACTAAAAGAACAGTCATTAGGATAAATGCATCCTATTAGTCTTTTACAGATAGAGAAATGGAAGTAGAGTGGCTGTATTTCTGTTTCCTTATGATACTTTTAGGGCCCAGATTAGAAAGAAAGTCTCCCTGGATTGTAGCCACTGTAATTAGCTGTTTGCATTACAGCCTCTCTGAGCTAGGATCAGCTAGAGGTATTGTGCTATAACTTGTAAAAATGTTCAATTAAAAAAGAAAAAAAGGCAAAAGCAGTCTTTGCCTAAAGAGATTGCAAATCAGAAAGTGGGAACGACACAGCTTTCATATCTCAGTCACCTCACTGGAGGTGATTTGTTCACATTGAACTGGAAAAGAGGCACATACTGACAATATTCTGGTTATTCAGTTTTGCTTTTGCTATTGAAATAAATGTGTAATAAGTATGAGAAGTGGGTATAAAAAGGATTCTTGGATATTTCTTCCCGTCTTACATTTTGGATATTTCTTCCTGTCTTATATTTTTACTCATTTTCATCAGATCTCCTATCTATTTGTTCCTTTCAGGATATTTAAAATAAGTGAGTTCCATGAGGTAGCTGGAAAATGAAGATATTGATTTTGCAGTCACTCCATATTATAATTCATCACCCCAAGGAAGTAAAGAGGCACTGAGTTTTCTGATGGAAGAGAGAGACACATCAATTATTCATAATAAGAACTAGCACAGAGAACTTAGCATATCTGTGTATTTGTGAAACCAAATTAGAAATTGTAACTTTCAAGAAGGACAAATCAAAACTGTCACAAAGTGCCCTGTTTAATCATTTCTCTAATTCTCCTGGCACTGGTGACTCCACCACTCCTGACTCCACCACTCCTCCAATGCCTGACCACTCTTTCAGTAAAGAAATCATTCCTAATGTTCAATTTAAATTTCTCCTGTCACAACCTGAGGTAATTTCCTCTTGTCCTATCACTTTTAACTAGGGCAAAGTGTTTGACACCCACTTCACTATATCTTCTTTCGGGTAGTTCTAGAGAACAATGAGATATCCCCTCAGCTTTTATTTCTTCAGACTAAACAACTACAGTTCCCTTAGAGGCTCCTTGTAAGACTTGTACACCAGATCCTTCACCAGCTTCATTGCCTTTCTCTGGCCACACTCCAGCAACTCAATGTCCCTCTTGTATTGAGGGGATCAAAACTGAACACAGTATTTGAGGTGTAGCCTCACCAGTGCTGAGTACAAGAGGACAATTACTTCCCTACTCATGCTACACACTATTCCTATTACAGGCCAGGAAGCTGTTAGCCATCTTGGTAACATGGACACACTGCTGACTCATGTTCAGCTGACTGACAACCAGCATCTCCAGGTCCTTTTCTACCAGCCCGGTTTCCAGACACTCTCCCCCAACCCTGCAGCATTGCATGGGGTTGTTAGAACTCAAGTGCAGAACCCAGCACTTGGCCTTGTAAGACCTCATACAGCCCATCAACCCAGCCGGACCTGATCCCTCCCTTGATATGCTCCAATTGTAAGGAGCATAGCATCCCACACAAGTTTGGCATTTCAAAGACCTGAAAGCAACTGGCAAAGATACATAGTCTGAGTTCTTCCCATGAAGACATGAAATAGGTAAGCCCTATGAGGAATATAAAACTTACTTAAGGTCATATGCTAAAGAAATGTCAGTGAATAAAGCTTATTCTTCCTAAGAAGATTATGAAAATATCAACTTTTCAATGAGTTTCTTCCAAACAAAATTGGCATTTCATAGCAATGAAAAGATCACAAGGAAATTAGATGTTCCAGCTCATAAGAAATAGCACATTAGTCTGGATTCTTTAGTTTTCTGTCTGAAATATTAGACAACTTTATTACTTAGTAATTGGAAACATATATTGATCTATGCAACAAACTTTGCAATTATCAAAGCACTTCTTAATGTAATAGTTCTTAAATTTTTCCAAACAAAAAGACATTGTACTTCTAGAACAATTTTTCTGCAGGTTGCATATACTTTATATGAATTCAAGCTATTTGAATTTACTTCTAAAATGTGAAGTAATTTTGTATTTTACCTTCCTTTCTCAATGGTCTGTTCATTTCTTTGAATCGTTTCTTTTTAAGCTTTTTGTAAATCTAATTTAATTATGTTTCAGATGGTAACAACCTTTCGAGTGGCTCTTCTTCAGGTAAACCTATCTTCTAAAATTCTGTCTACTAAAGTCCTTTTATTGTTTTGTTCTGGTTCTACTATTTCAGGATCTCATTACATTTTATATAATTCTAGAAGAGTACAAGTCAAAATATGGCTCTTGCTACCACTCTCTGGGTAATTATTTCTGCAAAATTATAGATATAACTGCTAAACTATTAAATTTTATATAATTATATGACATATAAAATCCAAATGTACTGATACTTTCCAGTTTATTATCACTGAAAGTCCTTGTATGCAGAACATTTAAAAGTTTCAGACAAAACACACTGCTTAATTTGGTAGAGGTATGTAAATTCAGTGTTAATGCATAAGGAGAACTTCTTCAGACTTCCTGTCTCAGAAAAAAAACAGTATCTTTCATTCTGTGAAGTCTAACAACCAAGGTGATGAAGGGATGAGGATTTCATGTGAATTTGATTTAATAGATGGAATTTTTTTTTTCTGCTACCAAAACCCTATAATATTCTCAGCAAGATAACAAAATGTTGTGCTAGTTGATTAGTACTTTGCATATAATATTTGTTTTGACAGTTGCTATTTTGTCTTGTTGCACTTATTTACTTTTTTTCTTCTTTTACACTTTATGTCTAAGAAATACTAAGCAAGAACTAATATCTTTTTTCTGATGGGAACTCCGCCCCCCCCCGCCCCCAGTTAATTTACCAGAGTAGCTCAGATGGCTTTGAAGTAAGATAAAGCTATAGTTAGAGCAAACCTAAATTTAAAAGCATATGTACAAAATATACTTACATGTATTTGCAGTTGTATACAATTCAGAACTAATACAGAAATCAAATCTTCCCACGTGGACAAAGAAATCCCAGAAGGGGCCAATGCCACACTCTCCTCAGCAAAGCTCACCATGAGAAACGAAAAGAGCTAATGCCCAAGAGCCAGGAAGAATGAATTGTTTATACATTGGCTTTTTGTCCCTCTTAGCAAACCAATGAATTATATAGACTTTATTATTATTTTCCTTTTACAACCACTGCCTTGCTCATTCAGATTCTGCTCTGAACTTTCAGAAAAGTACCAATTTCTCTTATTACAATATTCCAATAAGCCTTAAACTAGCACAAAAAACCAAAACTTTTTTTCTTACAGCTTTTTCATAAACACATTGTAACTCCTATAATCTCGACATAATGAATAAGACCTAATAAAATGACATCTCAATCAAAACTGGGAAGAAAAACAGGCAACTGAAAGTAGAGATTCATGTCAATATCCAAAGATATACCCATAGGCAGACCCTGAGAACATTGCTCAGGTCAGTCCCCGACATTCCCTTCATTTCCTTCTTTTCATGTTTTGGCAGACTACTGAGGAAGCCTAAATGTGGACAGAAGAACCCAGAACAATATTATTCTCTTTGTCATTCTAAATAGCAGCTTTTAGGAGATCTATAGCCTGAAGACAAAGATATGCCATCACCAGCACAGATAAAAGACTGCTGTTTATAATACTCATAGAACTCAGATGTAATCTTAAATTTTAGACAAATCTAAAAGAGGAACTGAAATGCCAGAATTAAAGTAGACCATACCAGAAGTGTATGCATTATCTAAGAATAATAAATGTAAGATCCTGTAGTTAATAATTAGACATGACTTTTCCTGCCCAAAAAGAAATTAATATTATTTAATTAGCAGAGCAAGAAAATTATCAGCTTGTGTATGCATCTCTACATTTAGGGGAAAAGAACTGGAAAAAAACATAAATGGTCCTTGCTCTAATTCTCTGTCCTAAGGCCTGCTGAGCTCAGACCAAAAATAAGGCAGCATCACATGCCTCTGTTTTCATAGATCACATTGAAGTATTTGCTTCTATATTAGGCTGTCAATGTTTTGTGATTCCTTCAGCCTGTTTTATGAGCTCTTAGATGATATTTCCAAGACTTTGAGAAGCAGTTCAATAATTGCCTGTGTCTGTATTTCTGATAACCTAGATCCTGAAAATTGCTTGACAGTAGTCATTTGATTATCAGTCTTTCAGCAAAGTGCTGACTTATACTCCATTTGTGAAACTGATTTTGCTCATTTTTTGGGGAAGTTTCAGAACAAAACTACTGCTGAAAATAAACCTGTATTCTAGAGGACAGTCTCTCATAGTTGACCTACCTTATTTTATCAAGGAAATCTCTCTCTGTTTAGAGTAGCTTGATCATTGTGTTGTATTCTTCAATCTTATATATTGAAAAAGTAATATATGTTTCGTATTATAGCCAGACCACTCATCCACTATGATATGACTACCCAAGATTATCTTCAACACTCTACCACATTTAACATGTTTTGCCAGAGCATAGGGAGCTGAGTTTGGTTTAGCTCTCAGTAAAGGACAGACAGTACATCATACCAGAAACAGTAATGACAATTCCTACACATCACTTAATTTATCCTGTGCAAACTTTTCTGTACATTGGCACTCCCTTGATTTAATGTTGGAAAGTCTAAACCTAGAGAAAGTTGATAGTCTAATATAGTAAATCTCTCTCAGAGATAGGGAGCCTGAGATGAGCTCCTACTACTTTTCCCTTTGGCTGACTTCTGTGAAACCAGCTTCAGGTGCTGGTTTCCAGATAACTCCTTCTCTGCATCAGCATGAAAGCAACAATTCTACTTGAGATACTACCAAAAAAAGGCTGGGCAAATCTTTGAGAAGCCATCATGACCTCCCAGCTCTATTAGAGCTACTTTTCTGCAGAGCTCAGGATAAGAGACCAGTAATCTCATCCATGTTGACATAGGCTAAACAGACCTTAGGATAGCACACAGAATCTTGCAACAATCCTAAAACCACTAAAGAAATTATAGTGAAAGTACAGCTCTCTCAGTATTAGATGTGGCTCTAACTTTTCCACTATGTCTGGTATATGAGTGCACATTTTCATTCCTAGAAGTTTAAGAAGTACCTTCACTGTACCATGGAAGTGTTCATGCCAAATATAATTTTCCTTCTTTGTTACAGAATGCTTGCACAGAACAGATAGGGGAAATAGCTGCCAGGTGGACATACTGAGTTATTAAGAAATCCTTATTCAGATATGGTGCTTCTGGGATACTTAATTTTCAAAATTACATTTGCATTTACAGGGCAGGAAATTTGCAACCATGATAGTAATTGTCTTTTTTGGAATCAGTTTTTGTTCTTTCTTTTTTTTCCCCCAGGCCCCAAAATTTGATGGTATTCAGTGTTTAAGAATTGCAATTTTCCAATAATGTTAACATCTTCTATTTAAATATCTATTGAAAACCAAGACTATTATGTATTCTTATCAAAATAGCAGGTTTTTTTTCCCTGACGCTTGTTTTGATAGTAGTTTTGAAAAGAATTTATTTCCATGAATTCTAAATATGTTCTCTTTTGATTTCTCAAAATACAAAACAAAATTTTAAAAGGCTTTCAAAACACAAGAAAAGTTATTTGGATTTAGGATGGTTGATATAAATGCAAATAGTTTAGAGATGTTTTTTCTTACCTGCAATATATTTTTTGACTGAGTTCTACTACTTAGGAGCCTTAAGGGTTAGCTGAGATGGCACAGAGAATAAATAGGACCAACAGATGAACTCATTTGAAAATTACTTATTCAGCGAGTGAGGCAAGGTTTGAATAGAGGAGATGGAATGTAAGGCTGAAATTGTGACTCTGATTCAACTGCTTTCCTCAGCTGCTCTTAGCAAGCCACAATTATACAAATTTCTGACTCAGCATCAAGAACAATTTAGCAATCTAGTCTTCAACTTCAATAAAACATAAGGATTTTAACATAGCAACGTCTAGATATTTATAGTAAATAGCTAGTTGCATCTCAAATATGTTTTAGTATTGTAAGCCAAGATAAATATACTCTTCCATCATACCTACACAATGCAGACATTGTCCACTTCCAAACAAAAGATTTTATCTCATAAACAGTATGCCAGAAAAGCTTCCACTGACCCTACTAGCTTAAACTGGGGCAGCAGGCCTGAGAACATGTATTTTGACTCGTGACAAATTATATTATTACGTGGCTAAGCAAGGAACTGTGATATAAATTAGACAAATTCTGAATGAGCCTCCTGATAGCTTTAGCAGCAGTACTGCAGGAGACAGCTGAATGTTCAATGCAACATACAGCTCATTATTTATTCACTGAAAAATAATAGTAATACTGCTCTTCTAAATTATATTCAAATTAAAAGGCGGGAAATAGAGATTTTGAGACCATTTATTACACTTTATAGATGAATAACAAAACGCTACTCATTTAAGTTTTTTATTTCAAGAGTCTTAGCAAGAAGCAAAATTCTCACTGAGTATTCTTTCCAGCTGAACTGCAGTTAGACAGCTAAATCAGTAATGCAGTACAACATAGTCATATTAACTTGGTGATGCAGAAAAGACCATCTGCACCACCATGAATATGACTAAAATAAAGTGCAAGCAAAAAGCCTCTAACACTGTCTAATGTCAGAAAACATTATGAATGGTACTTTTAAGAATTTGAATGTAATTGATGAAAAGAAAGTGATAGCATGTTTCACTTTTGATGCAATAAACTTTAAAATTTGATTTATAAACTGCTTTACAACTCAATTCTACATGCATCTTAAAATGTTTTTTTTTTAAATGTACTTCACTGATTTCAACTGTAAGCAGTTTGTTCAATTGTACTTAAGTAAGCTAGAAGAAATATGCATGTTCCCAAAGTGCACTCTGATGAATATCACTGTGCAGATTAAAAACTGGCACCTCTAGCTTTTATGTAATAGATGTTTCTGTCCACTGTACTTTTGTGTATGTATATGCATTAGAGTGCTAAATATTTGGAACTCCACAACCTTTTTCAGAAATTGGCCAATTTTTTTTAATTTTTTTTTTTTGCATGGATTTACATAAAGTAAGGGGAGGAAAGTGGAAATAAATAGCCAGATTTCTGAACACTGAAATGTTATCAGTAGAGTCTCAGCATTTCTTTATTATTTGATACATTTTAAATTACTTGGATAAAAATGGTCCAAACAATAAGGTGAGAATATTTGCAAATGCCACAGAATTATTCAGAAAATTATGCTAGATTTATAGCCGTATCCGATCATACTGATTTGCCAAGTGATATAACAGCAACTGAACATTTTTACAGGCATAATAATAAAGACTAAATTATCTGTTACCAGTCAAGAAAGAAATTTCTCACCTGTCATAAAAATATCTTATCAAATGCTGCAATTGAATATTAGGAATTATAAGAAAAAGAGTGAGAAGGATGATCAGACATACACAATATGGCTACACTAGTATATTTCAGGATGGAACAGAGAATGTAACAAAGACAATGTAATATGTACGAAAAGCTATAAGCACTACCGAGATTATTAAAAGGGAGCAATGACTAGCAATTTTATCTATCATAAAAACAAGCACCCTCCCCAAGGCAACGGTTTTACAGCAACCAGGGGAAAGTGCTTATTCACAAAGGTATGCTAAAATTACAGAATTGTTTCCTATAGAGTACTATGAAGACCAAAGTACAACTGTGTTTTCAAAGGCGCTGAGACAAATTCACAGAGGAAAGGTACACCAAATAGTCACTTCGTGGTTTGAACAAAATCCCTGGCTCAGACAATTTATGAACTGCAGATAGCAAGAAACTGAGTGAACTTACCTGGAGAAGTAACACAATGCAGCAGATCTGAAACTCCTCCTCCATGTATCCACTACTGGTCCAACAGTGCACTGGATGGACTTGTGGTATCTTTAGCTCTTACTGTTTCCTTTACAAAATGCAGGGCAGTCTCACTTTCCCTGATTTCAAATTAAAAGTAAATTCAATACTAAATATATAGGACACATTTTGAAACACAAAATGATTAATTAAATTATTAAGCTATGCCATCAACTGCTCTACAGTTACTGCTGGCTGTAGACATCAATGAAAGATTATTTGAAAACATTTCAGTATGAGGTGGTAAAATTCAGTTCTAGATATAAATTAATATTAGCTAGCTACAAACCGACTGGGGGGAAAAAAGAGGGGGGGAGGGGGGGAGGAAAGAAGAATTTTTTTTT
>VWZI01018180.1:0-83778 GCA_013396835.1 Psilopogon haemacephalus | reverse complement strand
CAACAAAGAGTCGCAGTTGGTCCTGTACTGCCTGTGATGCACAGTTTGAGTAGCAATTGGCAGTTTCAAATCCTCTATGTCATGATGTTCCACAGNATTAGGCTTGCACACAGGCCAAATAGGACTGTTGAAAGGTGAATGAGCTTTCTCAAGGACAGCTTGACTTTCCAGTTGACAAATCAGCTTATTAATGGGCAACAAAGAGTCGCAGTTGGTCCTGTACTGCCTGTGATGCACAGTTTGAGTAGCAATTGGCAGTTTCAAATCCTCTATGTCATGATGTTCCACAGCTGCAGATTCATCCGAAAGTTCAGGTCTGATGGACAATTTCAATTTACCATCCTCAGTTTCTACAGATGCTATTGCAAAAGCCCATTTATGACCTTTGGGATCTTTGAAAAAACCTTGTCTCAAAACGTCAATTCCCAGAGTGCAAGGTGCATGAGGACCAGTTACAATAGTATGTATTCTCCACTCTTTACCAGTTAAACTTATTTCAGCCTGCAACTTAGTTAACTCTTGAGATCCACCAGTGATTCCAGAAATAGTTATAAACTCTGTTCCTTTGCAATTCAGTGGCAATGGAATACACTGAGCACCTGTGTCAAATAAAGCCCTGTATTTCCAAACTTCTGAACTGCCAGGCCACCTGATGAATATATTCCAATAGATTTAGTTTCTTTCACTATCCTTTTCCTCCTCCTAGCTGGAGGCAGGGCACCACTAATGCAGAACATGGCATGTGGAATATGCACAATGATTGGTGGTGTTGTGAGAGAAACTGCAATTATTAGAATAATTGGAATTACTCTGAGGAGCTGAAGAAGTGACAGCTACCTTTCTGGTATTGTTTCCTCTGTTTCTGCCACTCTGCAGTTCCCTGACTCTTTTGAAAAGAACTAAAGTAAGCTGACCTTTCCACTTGTTCATGTTCTCATTAAATTGGTCATGCAGAATTATCCAAAGTGACCCACATAATTGCTGCTGTCTAGGTGGAATTTGTCTCCTGTGCCAGAATTTCCTTGCAGAAAGTGGGTGTCTGTTCCTGATAGCAGAAACATGAACCCATTCAGAAAATGAAGGAAGGTATCCTTTGCAGACTGGAGGTTCTAAGTTCCTCCTTCAGTTCTTTCATGCTATGTTTTATCTCTGTAGTCATAGTTTTTACGGCAGAGACTAGGGTAGAATGTGACAAGCTGTCCTCTATCTGCCTCAGCTTGTCAGTGAATTCACCAACAGTGAGAGGCCTTCCATTATCACTCCTTGATAGAAAATTGCTAGCCAAGATGTTAGCATAGGATGAAGGAGCAAGTTTAATAAGCTTCTTTGTGAGACCTGTTCCAAGAGGAATGTCATCAGGCTCACGTGTACCATGATCTCCAGCAAACTCCTTCAGAAGCTTAATTCCCTGCTCAATTGTGTTCCACTTCCTAGCTGCCCATGGCAAATCAGCTTGGGAAGAAAATCTCACAGCCACAGCCAACAGGACGTGTCCCAACAAGCTAACCTTACTGAGGGGGTGCCAGGTATTTGTCCATTCCACTGTCCTTTGTGAGTGGCCCTAGCTGCTCTGCAGGCTTGTGTCTTACCTGTGGGACATTTGCACCAATAGTACGGCATCTCACCACCCAACTTAGGATTGGCTCTCCTGATTCCCTTGAATATTCCTTTCTAAGTTCCCTGATCTCTTTGAGGGGATCATTGGAATCCTGGATATCATCCTCCTCCTCTTCCTCTGGTTGTACTGGTTGTCCTTGGCCTAGAAACAGAATTTTCCTAAGAGCATTTTTAAACTCCTCAGAGCCATCCTCTTTCTTGGCAGGCAATCTCACATAGCTCTTCTCATCGCTGTATTGCAATTTCATTAAATTGGTCAAATCTCTAAGACCGTATTTCTCCTCTTCTTCTTCCTCTTGTGTACCAGAGGTCCCCTTCTCTAAATCCTCTCTTGAATCACTCCTTGTCAAATGTTTGGTCTTCACTTTTGCTTTTGTGGGAGTGAAAAAGGCAGTAGATGTTCCTTATGAGTGGGTCTGAATCTCTCTGGGTCTGAACTGCTGCCTGTGAATTTGAATTCGGTGTAGTGTTAGAAACTGCTGCCTCTGGGTTTGAACTAGGTGAAGAAACAGCAGAGACTTGAACAGCTGGACCTGGTCTTTGGCTGCCTGCCATGTTATTGTCTGAGAATTTGGCAGTTGACCCAGAACCTGCAGGAGCAGATGTAGCAGTGGACATAGCAGTCCACTCATGCTCTCCTCCCAGACAGATTTTGTTTTGAGAAAGTTGGCCAAGATTCTGGCCAGGTTCAGACCTTATTTCTGTTTGCACGGCTATGCAGCTTTGTTTTCTGCCTCTACCAAGCTGTCTTTTTAAACAGGTGACAGGCAAACTCTTGACAAATAATGCAGCAATTAGACATAAACCCAGGATTATTACAGCTATGTTCATACATGATAAATATACCACTCTATTATGTGTGTGTAGAACTCGCTCCAGAGTTCTAGAACTTCAGTTTTGGGCAGAATTATTCTCATCAGGGATGTTGAATGAATTGCAGCAGTTGTAATATTCCCTTCTTATTAAAAGCAGAGTTGGTAATAGTTTCAGTAATATTAAAGCCAACCCAACTGAGAAAATAATCTCTGAAGTCCAGGAACATTCCTTTATTCTTTCTCCACATCATATCAAACAGAAGAGAACCAAGCTTGGAAACAATCCAACAATGCAGGTACCGCAGACCTAAAGGATAAAAATCGGTACCTAACAACCAGATAAGCTTCATCTTAACTTCCAGGCTTAATTAGCAATCAGTCAAATTAAGCTTGCCCCACACTGAAAGCGCCAAAATAAGATGTGATGGTTTGGGAGTTACCCAAACCCCTTCTCTCTCCCCCAATTTTGAATTCACCCAGACTAAGCCGGCTGGAAGTTAAGGAATGAAGTTTTATATTCACAGCTGAGCACAATATACAAGCAGATATTTACAATATATCACAAATATTTGCAGCTATATACAGAAATATACCAGTTAAAAGTAATACAGAAACACAATACCCTCCCTGAAGCCATCCCCAAGAGGGGTTCCAACCATCCTTCCATGTTCCTTCCACCTCTCAACCTTATTCCAGAATCTACCTTATGTGCAAGATGAAAGATTGTCAAGGGGGGCTAGAAGCAGAATTGATTAGCTGGAATACACATATCCAAGCAGAAGCCAGGGAGAGAGAGCTCAGACTCTGCAGGCAGAGAGACACTGTCTTGTCTTTATGTCCTTGCTTTTATACATCTCAGTAAACATATGAGTGAAGTAGACATCACCATTGTTTTTCTTTCTCAGACCATAATCTACATGTTCTCATTAAAATATTCCAATTAGCCTCAAACCAGCACAACCATGTTTTCTATATGTCAAAGTCTCTGTGCCTCCGTGAGTTCTGTTACACAATGTCTACACATATTTCTTATCTAGGTTTGATTTTTTTGACAGTCTAAATTTTACAGTTCTTCTCCTATATTGTCTTGATCTACACCATACTTTGCACTTCACTCAGATACTGATATTTCTTACTATTACAGAGTTAGCTTCCCACACACTCAGAATAGCCTACCCTGTTGTGCACTATACCAAAACACACTAAGTCCCTCCCATTTACAAACATACAAAAGACAATTTTATTGTATGTGTGCAACTGAGGCTTGAGAGCTGTGTTGCAGCTTTTCTTCCTGAATGTTCCATTACTTTAAATTTTCAACTTATTTTAAATAAGCATTTCACTTAATGGTAAAATGCAAGTATAGGAAATAATTTGGCCAAACTTGTACAAATCTTATTTTTCCTTCCTGAAGGATTAACACTGGTATCCTCCTGTTTAATCTGTGGACAAAAAATCAGTAAATCAGCAGTACACTTCTAAGCACATGGAGTTTCACCAATAATAGAATCCCCAAATACCTGTTTCACAGTAACAGCTTCCAAGTAATTTGATGTGTCCTCTCAGTTTTGTATAGAGGCATAGACTGTATAATCAATGCTGCTATGACTACTCTGAGCTCAATAACCTAGATCTGACTGAAATATGAAATTATTTAGCACTATAACAGAGTTACAACTACATCATATTTCCATAGTTTTGCATTCCATTGCTAAGGATTGTAGTTTATTAGGAGTGGGTCATTTATTTACAGCTATTGTGCACTCTGACTGCGTGTGAAAAAAGCAGATTTTCACAAGATACTAATAGGTAGTATTTTCTTCTTTTCTCTAGGTAGACTTTTTGGGTTCCGGCTGCCTGGATTGAGACTTCTAACATACAGAAAGCAGTCCTTACCACAGGAAGACCCTGATGCAGTGGTAGTTGACTCATCTAAGCACAGTGATGACTCAGTGGCAATGAAGCACTTTAAATCACCTACAAAAGAAAGCTGTAGTCCTTCAGAAGTGGATGATACAAAAGCACTCATTCAACCCAGTACATGTTCACCTTTGGTTAATATATCAGGACCTCTTGACCATTCATCACCTAAACAGCAATGGGACAGACTTTACCCTGACATGATACAGACAAGTAATCCACTAACCCACTCCAGATCAAAGGAAAGCATTTGTAGTATACGGAGAGCATCTTCAGTACATGACATAGAAGGATTTAACGTCCATCCCAAGAACACTTTTAGGGACCGTCATGCAAGTGAAGGTATGGTAGAAAGTCAACCAGTATTCTTTGATGTACTAAGAGAGGAATTATTGCAATTTTTCATATCTATCATCATCCCTTTTAAAGCAAAATTATAATCAGATGTATTTGTTCAAAGGTAGACTAAAAATATTAAGGGCCCAAATATGCCCAAATACTGGAGTTGCTCTTTGAGCACCATCTGCCTCCAGTATTGGGGTATGGCAAAATCAAGCTTAAATCTATTGTTAGTATTTGGATGGCAATCACAGAATCACAAAATCATCCAGGCTGGAAGGACCTCTTAGGTCATCAAGTCCAGCCATTTCACCCCTCCACCAAGTCTGTCATGAAACCATGTCCCCAAGTACCAGATCTATATGGCTTTTCAACACATGCAGGGATGGCAACTCAACCACCTCCCTGGGCAGCCTGTTCCCAGTGCCTGACAACTCTTTCCATAAAAAATGTTTACCTAGTGTCCAGTCTAACCACCCCCTCTGACTTGAGGCCATGCTGTCTCATTCTAACATTAGTCACTTGTGGTAAGAGACCACTGCCGACCTCTCTACAAACTCCTTTCAGTTAGTTGTAGAGAGAAATTAGGTTTCCCCTCAGCCTCCTTTTTTGTAGGCCAAACAGCCCTGGTTACCTCAGTCGTTCCTCACAGGACTTCTTCTGCAGGGCCTTCACCAGCTTCTCTGTATTCACTCCAGTGCCTCAATGTCCTTGTCCTGCAGTGCCCCAAACTGAACAAAGTGCTTGAGGGGCAGCCTCACCAACACTGAGCACAGAGGGACAATCACCTCCCTGGTCCTGATGGTCACACTGTTTCTAATACAGGCCAGGATGCCATTGGCCCTCTTGGCCGCCTGAACACATGGCTGGCTAATGTTCATCCTCCTGCCAATCAGTATCCCCAGGTCCTTTTCCACCACACAGGTCTCTAACCATTCTTCCCAAGCTTGCAGCATTGCACGGGGTTGTTGTGGCCCAGGTGCAGGACCCAGCACTTGGCCTTGTTGAAGCTCATACAGTTAAACTCTGCCCATCAGTCCAGCCTATCTGGGTCCCTTTAGAGTCTCCCTTCCCTCAAGCAGATAACGCTCCCACCTAATTTTGTGAATTAATTGTAAGATCAAGTTACAGTTCTATGAACAGTTCTATCCCATACTCACACATATTAGATTTTCTTTGACTGCATGAAAACCTACTTCAGAGATAGAAAAGTTTTTTTCTCTTAAATCTGTAATGTGAAAATTGTATATTTACTTACCCAACACTGAGACATGCCTTTCTTCTCACACTGGAAAAAGTATCCTCGACAATTCCACTGAAACATTTTGTGTAATGCTTAGTGACATAGTGAAGTGGTGAAACGCTTAGTGTAAAATTCATGTGATTTTTCTCTTTGTATCAGTGTATTCCTACAAAGATTTACAAAGATGTTTTCTCTATCTTCTTCTCCTTCTGTCTCTCCTAATTGCACAAATTCATGGAGTGTGGTTCATGATTTCTTGTTGGAGACAGGGAGCCTGAGAAACTGGGAAAACACTTTAGTGAACAGATATTTGAAAATCTTGTGAAAGTAGAGCCACTTTTGCAGAAAAGTGCCACATGTGCAATACTTTTGCAGCTGCTGATGGTCTAATAACTTGGATTGCGTGCTTTTTATTCAAGGTAGATGACAAAGAATGTATGGGAAATATTTTAAGATTTAAAAAATATACATCATGGAAAACTCTGTACAGACTCATAAATTAGCAAAAACAAAAACAAAAACAAAGCACCAAAACAAAAGCATTTTTCTTTTCAGTGATTTTCTGTTTTTCTTCTATTTAATGACTTCAAGTGTAAAATTCTTTTTAATTCTCATGTATTTTGGAAGGTCCACATCAAGAATTCTTGCCTTCTATATATTTCTCAGTATGTAAGTCTGAATGCTTCTCTGTCCCTCAAATTAACTCCTAGAACAGCAGAACTAATTACTCCTTCCAGTTAGTCTTGCTATATAAAATATAATGGATAGATACTTCTTTTCTCATTTCTGTTTCTTTTGGTGTCCATTTTTTTCAGTTCAAATGAACCTGAAAACTCAGTTAAATCCATTCTAAACCATATCATTTTGTTGTATTTTATGTTACATTCAAGCCAATATTTCAAAATCAAGATTTGGGGGCAAAAGTCACCAAGGTTCAACCTTGGCCTGTCTTTTGGACCATTGTGTAAGCTTTACCTCGGGTTCAGCTTCCCCACACACTGAAACTAACCTTTCAAATAAAGCACCTTTAAAGATATCTGGTTTGACAATTTCTGTTTTCAGAACTTACTTTCTCTAAAGCACTTCCCACCTGGTCTGTCTCCATATAAGTGATACGATGGGGGGAAAAAAAATAAATAAATAAATTTTGAATATTAAGTTTCTTTGGTTATGGTGGAAAAAGCTGATACAGAAATCACCACATAATTAAATACTTGCTGTGAGAAGGAGCAAAAATTTAATCTCTATTTCACTCAATATTTTTAAAATATCTAATACTAAGGAAAACATTTTTTGCAATGAGAAGTCAGTAATCCATTTTAATTTCTTTGATCACTCACATGATACAATCATTTATAGTGTAAATAGGCAAAACACTGCCACTCTGATTTCACTCTGTATAAGCTACAAAATAGTATAGAATCTGCCCCTAAGTTTAGGTCATACATGCACATTCTAAAAAAAAAACACAGTAGAACAGAAGATGGCACTCAGAACTGAGTTGGAATTAGTAACCATCCTTGATGCCATCTGCTTCCAGGCATATTAGAATTTGGCATTTTATGCCAAAAAGATGTTTAAATTTAGCCAGAAAACCCTGCTTGCCTCACTCATGAGCCGTAAAACCCTTTTGTTTCTATAGAACAATCCGTGCAAGTTAGGAATGAGCCTAAATCACCTCTGGACTCACAGATTCTGAGCAAATGCTGTAGATTCTATACTACAGAATATTAAGCCCTAAGTGAAAGTGAAGTACAATAACTAAAAGCAAATTACCATCCCACTGAGCTAAATTATTACCTAGGGTTGTTTGTTGATCTTAATAATTCCAAATTTTCTGGAAATTTCTGAAAAAAATGCTACTCTGTTTAAAAATGCAGTTCAGTATTCAGTCTTTTTTTTCTTTCTCTTTCAGTTCAAATAACAATAGGCATAACAGAATTCTGACATAATCACATTATTTAGCTCAATACTAACTGCAATGATTCACCCACAGTCAATTTTTTTTAAGGTAACACAATTGAATTAAATTATGTAGCATAGCTGCCTTTTTCAAATTATATGCTGAAAAGTATTACAGAAGAAATTTACAATCTAAGATTTTAGAGACATTCCATTGAATTGCATTCTAAATCTGTTATGAAATTCTAATTTCATAACAAAAGCAGCGGGACAGGAACTCACAGCACCACACAGATTTTGCACTTCAGCTGGCAGGACACATGACAAAGGAAGGGCAGCCTGAGGCACATTGTACACACATTGATAGAGTAGCATCTACCTATCCACCTGTGCAGCTTAATTTAAAACTAATAGTCCATACTACTACTAATAATAATGACAACAGCAATAGAGAACACTATAAAATAGAACTGATCTCGTGAGAGAATTCAGGATGCGGTGTGACTGTGAGGACAGAGAACTTTGCTAGTGTTACCTTGCAGAAGGACATCTGGGAGCTGAAGAAATGTTCCAGGTTTGTCTTTGTCCTCAGCATTTCGCCAGCATTTACTCAGAACAGAGCTGCTCAGCCTACTGCCATAGTAAAAACTATTCTTGCTATGAGTCCTGGGCAGGCACAGGACCTAGAGGTCTGTTCCGGGCCACCTGTACAGCCCCACACCCCATGTAGCCAGCAGGCCAGCCTACCTGTCCCGCTGTTGGTTTCGCAGTCTGATTTAATTAATGTGACTAATTACCCCATCGTAGGTAACACTTCTGACATCCAACCCAGTGCCTTGTTAACTTTTAAGGAAAGTTAGCTAAAGCTAGTTCTACTACTGCCAATTTATCCAGTTTTACAGATTATCTCTCAATTGTCGAAGCAGCTTCAGCTTGACTTAAAAGACTAGGTAACAGAATCAAAGAGGAGCAAAAGTATTTCAAGTCAAAACACATACATATTTTGAAGCAATATTTTCTGTTTTTTCTGATGTAGATTTTAGTTGTCCTTTTTTCTCTCTTTTCCTTCACTTTATTATGCTGAAAACCAGACAATGGTCGCAATGTCAAAGGTAAAGTATACATCTAGACTGTTCTTTCCAGTGTTTCCAGCAGCCACACTTTTTGGCATGTTACTTTGCCTGCTGTATGAAATATTCAAATGCAACATTCTCATGCTGATCTCTCTAGGACCAGGTTCATAACTTAAATTATATTTGTTAAACACATAGTTATTCCCTTCACTATTGTCTGAAAGCACTACCTACCAATCCCTGGAAAAAGTGAAAGCATAGTTAAACAGTGATTTAATTATCTGGGTTTTTTTGTTTGTTTGTTTTTTTTAAAGGAATGGAGGGAGATAGAATGCATCATAGTTATTTAACTCAGTGCTGTTGCCCTCAGTCAGGCAAAACTTCTGTTGAAGCTACAAGGAGTTTTACCTGTGAAAGGACATATAATTGGGTAGGGCCACTAATGTTATAATGTACTTATTTTTCAGTTAACTATCTCAAAAATAAAATAATTGGTAGTCAGGAGCCTTGTGGAAGTATCTTCACTTATTCCTATTTTGTCTCCTTAAAACTAGTTTCACGTTCCTGGATGGCAGGGGGTATGGTCTCAAGCTTCCTGTAGTACTAAAATGTGCATGCATGAACTTCATTGCCTATTTTATGTTTAAATAATATTTAGTGCTGTTACAAAATTGTTTGTATTCATCAGCACTGAGCCACATCTTTTAGAAACAATATGAATGTAATTCTTAAATTACTTCCTCCACTTTGAGAAAACAACTACTAAACTGTTTTATTTAATTGCAGTATGTGTAGCTATGTCTGAAAACCAGTTTGTGACTTCATGCATGATGCAAAAAGTGTGTGTACCTGGTAAAGTCTTCTCTCTAAATTGCATGCAATGCATGACCTAGATTCTGTAAAGCGTTTTGTAGACTGTGAAATCGTTGCATTTGCTTCATGTGTATGTTGGCAAAGTCTTGGGGGGGCAAAAAAAAATGCAGTCTCTGTAAAACAACCTTTTAAAATGTATTTACTGCTGATGAAAAATGATGGATTGACAGCTCAGGAGAGTGAAATAATTTCTCCATACGTTATGTAAGCAGGGACAATGGAATCCTACCATAAAAAATGAGGAGCCTAAACTTAACCTTGAAGAATTTCCTTTGTAGGGTAGGCAGAACCATGTCCTTCTCCCTGCTTATGCAATTCTTGGCCTCTCTGCTGAACTAGCAATCAGAGTGCCAATTAATCCAAACTGTGATTGTGATTTGTTATAGTCCTCTTTTTCTGCTTCCTGCTATGAGAGTACAGCAAAGGTCCACTAGCTGTAAAGTATCAATTTAATTGCCACCAGCTTGGGCTATGCTTAAGCTGGGAATGTATTTTAGTTTATTACCATTATCAATAAGGTACATATATTTCACATTTTCTAAAGCAAAAGAAGGTAGATAAAAAAGAAAGAAAAGTTTTAATCTTACATGCACTTAAGTTTAATATCACATGGTAGGAAATGAGTGTTGGATAGCCAAGGAAAGACTAATTAGTTCCCTTTGGAATAGAAGTGATAAAATATTTAAATCCCAATGTAATTTAAACATCTATAAAGTTACTTTAAAAAAAAAAAATCTTACCTACTCTCTGATCACAGATTTATCTTAGCTCCCTTTGTTTCCTCTCACCTTTGAAATCCCTAGGTATCAAGATACTTGTTCATCTGACAAAGGGACCCAACTTGATATTCCTGCCTAAGCCTGTTCAATTATATTAACAAACAAACAAACAACTCACAAAAAAAAAAAAAAAACAAACTGTGTAGGGAAGTTGAACTGAAAAACTGCAGTCTGACCATACATACATAGCACACAACAGCCACATTAGCCACTTCACTAATTCGTGAAGAGATTGTGAGCCCTGCTTTATTGCAAACACCACTTTTTAATAGACTCATGTAAATTATGTGAAAGATAGATTCATGTTCTACCTGAGCTAAAAGATCTTCAAGCACAATTTTCTATCTCCTTGTTAGTGTCCAATTTTAGTATTCCCTGTGAGGGAAAGGTAGTGCTTTCTTGGTATAAGGAAGTTTTTGTAGTTTAGTGGTTACAACATTCACCCATAATTTTTTGTTAATCTTGCATCATATAATCTTTGGGCAAAATACATAAGGTCTTCAGAGCAGAACCACCAGATTGATTTCTCCCAGAGAAGCACTTTAACTTTTAGTTTAGGGCATCACACCCTCTCTTGTCATCCTGAATTCCTTTCTGCACAGTGGTACAATTTGAAATGGAGTAGTAGAGGGTTTCTTCGCTGTACTAAATTTACATATAATGAACATGAATGTAGGAAGTAGAAGGCAACTATATAAATCCTTTTAAGCTAAGACGGCAATTTTAAAATTTGGTTCTTCAAGCAAAAATTTTAAGCAATATATGAGGGAAGACCAGCTTTCACTTAAAGAGTTTTACCCTAAAAAATAATACAGAGAATTCAGCACTGCCTGAAGCATTTCCCAACAGCTATCTCCAGGCAGAGGACTGATTTGAATTTTGCTTGTTCACACATTGCAGATACAATCCAGCTGTTCTGCTGTTGACTACTTTGCATTTTACTCCATAGCCTTAATCCTGTTTCATTGGTTGGTTGGTGAATCATAGCACTCATTATTGTTTCTGTCCCACAAAGACCAAAAAAAAAAAAAAAAAAAAAAAAAATCATAACTGGATCTAGCTCTTGCTACCTAAACAACTTTATAGTTCCTTTTTCTGGTATTACTCTCAAAAGGAAATGCTCCTTACTGTGAATATCTTTGACTTGTGGATCAAATTTATGACGGTACAAAACAAGTATTTTGATCAGCTATATTGCTTTCTTGTTCCACAAAGGACTCTGTCTAATATGGAAAATAATAATTATAGTGGATATGTACCTCAAGAAGTATACAAACCATGTATTTTTTATTTTTCATGATGTACTAAAGTGGCATAATATGTTTAAGTGAATATTAAATATTCCATTAATATTCCACATATGGGTATCCCTATTTTCAATATTTTGTTGGCAATAGCAAGTGAAGAAATTAATTGTGTGAAATGGAGAAATTAAGAGGACTTAAGGAAATAGTAGGTTAATATTTCAAAAAACTACAGAGTTACTTGATGAGCCAATAGGAGTAGAGCAGGATCTACTCAATTTTACAGATTACCAAAACACATTTTTGAACTGTCATGTAAGCATGAGCAACAGTATGAATATGGTAACAGATTCTTCGCTCATTCCAGACAATCTTATATATTCCTATGTCCTATTTTGGCTTTTATAAACAAATCACAAATTCAGCCAGAATTAATAGTGCTACATACTTGCATACGTAGTAACATGAAAACAAGTATGGATGGATGCATTACATACTTTCCAACCCACTGACTTTTATATAAAATATTGAGGACCATATGTAAAGGAAATTTTATTTTTACATCCAATACTACATTTGATTCTCATTAGCAATAATGATTATCAGGATTTATGTGATTTTTAGTATCAATAAGTAGTATAGTGAAAAATAGTTTTAATAATAATATACCCAATGTAAATGTTAATGAAAATTTATTTATCTGCATATGTCAAATACTAAATATGTGTTCTGATTTTTCAGGGCCTTTTAACCATATCAAGTCAAGTTTGTTGGGATCCACATCAGATTCGAATCTCAACAAATATAGTACAATCAACAAAATTCCTCAACTCACACTGAACTTTTCAGATATCAAAAGTGAAAAAAAATCTTCATCTCCTCCGTCTTCAGAAAAAGCAATTATTGCACCTAAGGTGAAAGACCGAACGCACAATGTAACAGAGAAAGTTACCCAGGTAAGGTAATACTCAATATCTTAGTTCCCACTCAGTTTCCTGTAGAAAATGCTCAGGATATTCAATAAATTGTTACTCTTTTCATTAACGATTTGCCTATCTCCAAGGCAGTTTGAAGCACTTGAGCCATTACTTACTTGACCTCCAATTCAACTGCAAAAGGTACTTTACAACATTAGATGATACTGCTAACAAACAAAACTTTTCAGCTCCTTCTTTTTCAATGGAAAAAAGAGCTGGAGTATGCACCAAGTACTCCAAGTAAGTCCACTCATTTCTGTGATTGCTCTTACTCAAATGTTGATTTAATTATTTTTACCTTTTTTCTCAGCATTATTAATTAATGATTAATGCAAGGCACAACATGATAACAAATGGAACATGATTGTGTCACTACACTATGTATAACAGTCATCTTATAACTTCTATTCCAGCTCTTTGGCTGTTCATAATACTCTTTCTTGTGATTATATTTTCTATATGTGTATATCAAAAAGGTTGTCAAAATGAAAAGCAGATACCTTTGGACTGGAGGCATGATACATTCTGTTGTAACAGGGAATGAGGCATATAATCAAAACGAAACCAAAAACAGATCATGATATCCTATATCCTCACTCTAAGACTGATGCAGTGCCCTCTAAAGGCAACGGAAGTGTTCAGCTATATTCAGTATCATTATTATATTTGTTTTGCATTGTCATATAGAGATTGANGGGGGGTGGGGGGTGGGGGGGAGGAAAAGAAAGACATGGCAGTATCCCAAAATACTTTCATAGTCTTCATAAGCAAAGGGTGGAGCCTTACATTCCCATTCAACAAGACTGCTAGAGGTTAGAAGTGCTTTGTATTACAATGCTAACAGAATTCCGTAAGGAAGATCTTGCCAAGAGTAGCTTTTGACTGACCGGTTACCTGCCTTACATCAAACAGACTGCAGCTTCCCTACAACTCTACTATGCCAGATACTGTCCATGCTCCTGCTCCATTTGATGGATATAGAGAAAAAAGCATTGTACACTTTCCTAGAGAAATAGAGATAAAAATTCTATCAGTTCTATGTTGAGATCAGTTAGTGTCTAAAAAGTAATTGGATTTTTATCTTTCATATATTTTGTCTTTGATAACTAACTGAATCTTCAACCATTGTACTTTCTTCCCTGGTCAGCTGTGAAAGATTATATCTCTTCTGGACCCATTTTTATATCTTTGAAATTATTTGTAATAGTTATAAATGGAAATCTTTTAACAGATAATATGGCCAAAAGTCAAATCTCATTAAAAAGACCAATTTTTGTAAGTTTTGTCAGCATAAGTAATTTGATTGTTGTTGGGGTTGAATTTTGGTGTTTTGCTTATATTTTTCCAAAATTCTGATTAGCTAATACATGCCAAGTTTCAATGTACAAGTGACATTTTAATGGGGAACATATATTTTAAATTTATATTCATTCTTCAAACAGATATTATTAAAAGGTCCAATAGAAATGGACCTTCCAGGAACATTGATACTTACTAAGTTCAAAATTAAATTTTAAATGCTCTATAAAATATTCACACTATGCACTGGTATTTTCTCGATAAGTCTCAACCACCATGCATAGTACAATTTGTGTAACAAACTTTGATAATGTACCATTGATCATAACTTGAAAGACTTCACCACAGTTATTCCTTTTTCTTTTATTATATTCAGATATCAATGTTTTTAGTTAGTGCTGCAGCGTAAACTCTAGGATTAGGTACAGCGAGAAATTCCAAAGAGGTACAAATAAATTTAAGTCTATTGAATTCTAGTCTAGTTAGCTAGCTATTCATGAATTATCGAAAAAGACTTTCAGAAGATGAAAGTAGCTACTTTTAGTTCCATTTATGTTTCTAATCCCTAGTGATTTCCACATGTTTTATGAGTCAGCATTCCAAAGGTTTTGCTGCATGTCTGCTTGGAAATCTCTTTATATAACTTTTCATAAGCCTATAGATATATTTTGTATCTGCAGATTAGTGCAAATGTGGTCTTGGAAGGTTTGAACACTGTGTTGAGAATAGAATATGGCAGAAACATCATATGAGACAGTGTCTGCCCTGTTATGTACATCTGTGAAACAGAATGAAAAATGTATAGAGGATGATATGACCTATTTAACCTATGGAACAATAGCAGTAAAAAAGGAAATGGATATAAAACCACCATGTTAAATTAAAAGGTCATCCTTAATCAGAATAGTGATATAATGAAATAATCTTCTATTAAAAGAGGTCAGAGGAGAAACTCCAAGTATCGTTAGACAGAGCCTGGGAAATGTACAAAAGAGACAGGTAACTTCCAGTTACGCATTGCCTCATTCAAACTCTCTCTTTGTACTCCTTATTGTGTATCTCTCTTCTATTCCGTTCTTCAGCTTTGCTGAAAGATTTGGTCCTTGTGCTATAACCTAACTCTTCCACTACTGTGGCTTCTCTCACTGTACAACTCAAAATACAGAGACGTGGACTCTTGTATGCCCCACATGATCATATTAGTGGGTGTCACAGCTGGATCAACGCCCTCTACATTCTTTTTCATGCATCAATAAGATCAACCATTTATTTCCACAGATAACAGCTGCATGACTTCTATCATATCCACAAGATCAAGAAGTACTTCATGTAGTAAAGACAGTGAAAAAGGAGGGGACAGAACGCAGGAAACTTAATGAAGTAGAGGGAGAATAGCGACTGAAATAAAATAATCATGGTCATTGTGTTTAGAAGAAGTGTTTAGAGGACGTTCAGAAAGGATTTAAAGAGGAGTGACATGCTTAAGCAGTAAGATTTTAGTGAAACGAATTAGGAGTCGATGGGGAAATAAAGTTTAGAAAATCATTTCAGAAATAACAGAAGATGTGAGATGGTGGTTGATACTTTGAGTGAAAAATATAGACTTTGAAATGCAGGTGGGTAAAACAAAATGTCAGTACAGAATCTAATAAATATATAAATAAAAAAGTTTTAAATCTCTTCAGCATCTTACCTTTTAAGTATTACAAATAAATTAATCTCTTAAAAAAATACTTAGGTTAACAATTCTAGTGCAAAGATCCGTCTAGTATTGTTTTGCTACTTAACAGGAGTGTTCAGGACATTATGCAGAGATGATGATTGCCTTAAGATATAGCTTGCAGTGAAGTGCTGCCCATGTGATGTTCCTGAAAAAGGAGATATCTCAATCTCTTGACATTTCATTTGGCTTTTTGCTGATCAAAACTATACTCCGCATTTGTGTAATGCAGCATAGCAAACATTTTCTGGATACCTATTTCTGCATAACATTGACTTTTATTCAGAGGAGTAGCCCAACAGTAGCTGACAGATAGCCCTTTATGAGAAATTTGCATTGTTGTATCCCAAAGTAGATATTTGTTACTGCAATTAAATTGACACTTCCATTCCACTTTACAGAAAGTGTTTTTAAAATGTTTCACATTGTCCCAAGATGTGCTAAGCTAAAATGTTTTCTAGAATAGTCTCATCTTACTCCTGTTTGTTTGTTTTGTCACTCTGTTCAGGCAGACAGTCCAATTTCTGCAGTCTTTTGCACTGACAGGTTCAGCTGGTGCCCTGACACTGATTGTTAGAAAGAGACAAGTCTTCCCAGAGGCACAAAACCCAGACTTTTATTAAAGAAAGCAATTGGGCAAAAATTTGACATCTGTCCCTTAACATTTTTGATGAATTCATAAAGCAGACTTTTGGCCTTAAAATTACATTTTGTAGAGGAACAACAGGAAGCAATCTTATCTTTTGTTTAAATATTTATTTCTTTTAAATCTTCTTACACACCCTGTTCCCACTGATGTATGGCTCTGGAGCAACATGAAAATTAGAATAGTTGGTACCTATGCTTGATTTCAAACAAAATACAGAATTCCTGCATACCCATAGATTAACACTGACAACAAACAATAACTGGACCAGTTAATAAATTTACAAATTACTGGGTTTTTTTATTGTGTTGTCTAAGAAAAACTGTATTATTAATGTTCAGAGATTATTGGTCCCCTTGAAATTTGTCAGCTTATTGATGGGCTACATGATTGATTGGAAGATTGCAGTCTGATTTGCAGACATATTTAACACCCACAACTTTTCTACAAGTGGAGCTCTCAGTGAAGGGAGGGTGACATATGAAGTGATAGACCTTGTAGTTTTAGCGCATGTTTTTGTAATCCAGCCAGACTCTATTCTGTCAGCCCAAAAAGATTAAGAAGTAAGTAACATCCCCCAAGACTAGTCTCAGCTATTGGTATAAAAAGAACTATTATATGATCATGACTTCAAACTGACCTTCAGATTTTCAGGCTAAAACAAGACTAGCAGCATCTAGGACAGAGAGGGACAATATAGGACCTAAAAATAAACAAAATTATTGATCTATACATTTTTAGCAGTCTGATTCGGCTGGCACACTGCTGTTTACAACACATGCAATAACTAACACACAAACAGCATTTCAAGGCTGTTCATTTTGGAAACCAAGCTGACATAAACCAGAAAATTATGAATTCAGGGGAAACAATTTTCATGTGTATTCCAGTCACACAGCAAGGCATACATACAATATAATGAAACCAAGGGTAAGCAGAACCAGTATTCCTGAGTTACTGCATGGAAAGTTTAGATCATTCGTTTCTGCTGGAGTGAGAATCTTTAGTTTTCTATGATTTGCTGTTCCTATTCTCACCAATCAGTTGGCATAGCTTATACAGGGATTATTCCTTTGTTTACAATCATGCTTAGCGTTTTTATGCAGTAAGTATGTAATTATTTAATTAGGCTCTGCAATTACTATAGATATAATTAAAGAAGTAATATAAATGTGAGTGATTTTATTATCATTGAGACAGTGTGACACACTGTATGTGAAACGTAGAGTGGTGGCAAAGCCAATAAAAATGCCACAGTCTCAGGGTAGTCATTTGTACCTGTGCAAAGACGTCACCAAAACTGGAGAATGGGCTTTTTGCACCACATTTTTATGAGCCGACAGTGTGCACACACAGCCCAGACAGCCAACCGTGTCCTTGGCTGCATTAAGAGAAGCATGGCCAACAGGGCAAAGGACGTGATTCTCCCCCTTTACTCTGCTCTCATCAGACCCCACCTGGAATACTGTGTGCAGTTCTGGAGCCCCCAGCACAAGAAGGACATGGAACTGTTGGAGAAGGTCCAGAGGAGGGTCACGAAGATGATCAGAGGGCTGGAGCACCTCTGCTATGAGGACAGGCTGAGAGAGTTGGGGCTTTTCAGCCTGGAGAAGAGAAGGCTTCAAGGAGACTTTATAGTAGCCTTCCAGTATCTGAAGAGGGCCTAGAGGAAGGCTGGGGAGGGGCTATTCACAAGGTCTTGTAATGACAAGAGGAGGGGTAATGGGTTTAAACTGGTAGAGGGGAGATTTAAATGGATGTTAGAAGGATGTTCTTTACAGTGAGGGTGGTGAGACACTGGAACAGGTTGCCCAGGGAGGTTGTGGCTGCTCCCTCTCTGGAGTTGTTCAAGGCCAGGCTGGATGAGGTCTTGAGCGACCTGATCTAGTGGGAGTTGTCCCTGCCTATGGCGGGGGTTTGGAACTGGATGATCTTTGATGTCTCTTCCAACCTAAGCCATTCTGATTCTATGCACCAGTATGTTGCTATACAAAGTGTGTGGGAGCAGTAAATAAAGCCCACTCTTATGATCAGTTTCAGAAGTAAACAGCATTTTCATTAAAGTCACTTGCTATTCCATCAAGTAATAAAATGGTAAATATAGTTAAAAAATCACAGCAACTGTGAAAGGTAAAATATTCCTTACTTCCAGTACAGCCTCTTCTCTTTGTCACAGCTGAGCAGGCTAAGGCATCCAAACTGCTGTGCTGTTTTGAGATTTCACAACATATGGTAGAAATGGAGCAGTCAGAAAGCCCAGCTGCTTTGAAATATGCAACCTGGATACATCTTTAATTAATCCATGTCCTTTCTCCAAGATCTACTCTTCTGAAAAAAAAAAAAAAGACATTGCATTATTGTGGTGTCTTGGAAAAAAAGTATCCTCTCTATTCTAAGAATTACACTTCTGTGTAATCAGTGTTTTGTTATTACTACCTTGTACCAATGTCCTAATTTTGACCCATGAGCTGCCTAGGGCAAATGGACAGAAAGGTATTTTAGCCCCAGAGGAGTAAATTAAAAACACTCACAAGAATTGGAGGTCAAATATGAATGCTGTTTACAAATACATACAGAAATACAAAAGGTATTCAGGGAAAAGGAATACATACAGAAATTAGGTCCAGTTCTTCACCTGGGCCTGCCAGGCCAATCTCTTCCAAAAACCTGCCCCCCACACTAAGCCTCAGTAGATCCAGGAGGAGGCCAAACTGCCCCTCCACCTAGACAGGCCTACCAAACCTCAATGGCCCTGGCAAGCCAGGCCAACTAGGACCAGTGGCGTAGCTAGAAATTAGCTTTAATCCAAGGCTGCATATCAAAAGGTAACAGTCTGCCACACACGCTCAGAGAAAAGAGGGCGAAAGAGCAAGAGCTGGCTGTGAACTTCCCTTATATAGGGAGATACAGGAAAGGAGAATAAACAATTACAGTGTCCTCTGTCCTCCCCCAAGACTTTCTAGTCTTTTCTCTGTAGTTTTACCAATTAACTCTTAATTTCCTTTAACCTACAGCAACCAAATACTCACCAATCTATTCTGTGATGCTGACAGGGAATGGAGCATATGTTTTGGGTTTTTTTAAAAATACTAGATAATTTTCCAAAGCAACATTCTTCTTTTGATCCTAATAAATGGGGGGAAATAGCCAGACATGGACTTTCAGACTGCATTGCAATTTGTTCTGAAAATAATTAATTTGATTAATATATTGGGGGTGTAAGAACTAATGCAGTTAAAAATTGATCGAAATCAAGGTGCAGGCAGCATATAAGCAAACTGCATTTCTGTAGACTAGAGCTCTAACCCTCAAAAATCTCACTTGGTGATGGATTGACCTTAAAAGTTACTGAATATGGTAGATTACTCAGTTGAAACCAACAGTTTTGATGCCCACACAAAACTGGTGCACCATGAACTTCAAGAAGTCAAACCTCTGATCAGACCCTAGATAGCTGCACTGAGATCTGGACAACTAACCTATTCCTCTGAAATAATACCTCATACACATGCAATTAGATTTGCCTTATAACAGTCATGAAAGGAGACACGTTCTGTCTTTATCATAACCTTAAAACTGTAGTGTCGAAGAGACTTCTAGAGGACATGTAGCCCAGCCTCCTACTCAACACAACATAATTTCAAAGATAGATCAGAGTCAGATGGTTACCAGGTTAACTCAGGAAACAGTTTCTATGTTTATGTCAGCAGAAGCATATATTCTCCTGGAGAAAATCACTC
The DNA here is from genome assembly GCA_013396835.1 of Psilopogon haemacephalus. Lineage (NCBI taxonomy): Eukaryota > Metazoa > Chordata > Aves > Piciformes > Megalaimidae > Psilopogon > Psilopogon haemacephalus. The sequence continues at coordinate 63,591 of VWZI01018180.1, read as the reverse complement.
AGCGATAGACAGCAATAGCAGCTGGTGTGCAGAAAGAGAGGGAAGAGGATAGAAATCTGTGGATCTCATGGGCCAGAAAAAGATGGCATTTTACAAGGCATATTGCTGCTGTAGCTAACATTTAGAGCGATGACTTAGAAAGATGCAGTCCTGGGTCATAGTGCCAGAGTATTTTGCCTGTTACTTATCTTGCGTAAATGACCATCTGTTAAAAAATCCCCAGAAATAACCCTAAGCACCAAGGACTCAGACCCAGGGCTCCTTTCCTTCCTGTCTGAGTGCTGTTACCCTCAAATGGTCTGGCTTCTGAACTCTGTTTTAGTGCCAGACATCTCACAAGTATGCACTTAATAACGAGGTAAAATCTAGCCACAAAACGATGCAACCTGGGCAGGCAGTATTTGGCATGTACCTGAAACTGCATATTCATTCCTATTCAGAATCATTTTCATAAGACAAAAAAATGCTGGTATATTCATCCAACAATTGGATATTAATTTCTTGCAAGTAATGAGCACAAACTGAAGTACTTATGGATAATTTGAAAAATATAATTTGAAAAATTACATTTTCAAGGAAATAGTTGAGTTTCCCACATCTCTAATGAGAGAAACTCATTAATAAACTAATGTGCAAGCAGAAAGTTCCTTCAATTTTCGTCTAGTAAGGTAATAATTTAACTGGTGATAATTACAAAGCAGCTGTCTTATAATTAGAAACCAGGTGGCCTTAAGCATATAAAAGAGAAATAGCAGCAAGACTATTGTTCTTTTGGCTTGGGTAGAGAGTAGAAAAGAAACATATGGATAGGTTGAGTTTGATGTATTGGCAACTGAGGAAAATATTTTCTGGTTAGGGTTTGTTAGAACATGGGATTTTTTCTTTTTACAGAAAAAATAAGGAAAATCTAGGCCATTAAGTCAAATAAGCACAGGATGTTGCTTGATGAATTCTGAATGTCCTCAAAATTAAGCCAATGAAAAAGTCATCCTTCTTACCTATTATCTGTCAGGCATTAGAACTTGGATAATGCTTTCAGTGTGACACTGGTAGCAGGATCAGTAGAGAAGTATATACTCTGATTAGTTTAAAGATAATATTTTCCAAAACAAATTATAAAACTGTCCTTAAATTATACTGAAATATCAATAAAATCACAGTAAGGGAAAAATCAGGAACCACCTGTATGAATCAAAAATCACAGGGTAATTGAATTCCACATATAATGTTTATGAAATAGTGCACTAATCAGTAGTAGTTACTAGTAGTAGTTACTAGTAGCTAATACAGTTGCAAAACGTTTATTGAGATTTAAGGATCGTATAGTTGAAGCACAGCACAACAAAAATCTGTAGAAAGTATTTCCTAGAAGTGGCTACTTCAGGACATTTCAGTGTAGAAATATATGATGAAATTCAAATTTATCTGAAACCTAAATTGAATTAATATTTAGTTAATATTCATAGTACAAAGAAAACTCAAAGAGTGTCACCTTCCTGTTATCAAGATTCCCTTGTATTAGACTTTTCTTAAGTAAGTTTATTTTCCTTTAACTGTCAAATAAGTCTTCTGTTGTAGTACACGGGGAATTATCTAAATGCTACTTTAGGTATATTTTCAAGCATGAGTCATTTATTCAAAGAACTGCCAATTTTACATTGAGACAGCATCTTTTTTCTATATGAAAACTTCAGAGACTACTTTTCATTTAGAATCTTGGAAGCCAGCATGAGAAGATGTGTTCAACTCCCAAAGCATATTCAGAATACTACTACTAATAAATGAGAAACATTTATTAAAATAGGAAAAAAATTCACAGCTTTGCATTTTTTCTAATCTAAGTATCCATCTTCTTCAGAAATGTTCTGCTTTCAAAATGAATTCTATTAATAATGAATAAACGTATTCTCTTCTGAAACAAAGTGTCACAGTGTAGATCCAGCCTGCAGCTGAGCCCCAAGAAACCACTAAAACACGGCCCTCCCACCCCACCATCCCCTGGTGGGATGGGAAGGAATGCAAGGTGCAGAACTCCAGTGTGATGTAGTGAATTTGCCAAGCCTTTCTATATGTATTTCAGCAGTAACACCCCATACCACCTGGCTTGTTTGATTGCAGCATGTGTTGTATATGCATGGGTAATTGGTACAGTATTGTCAATGGTCAAGTTCGTACCTCAGCCTTGAGCCGATTTAAATGTTGCATCTATTCCTTCATGACCTGAGGTGTAATAGCCCACTGAGCTATTATAAATAATTCATAGACTGCCAGTCCAAATCCAACTGATTCACTCCAATCTAGGCAGCCCAACCCACACACTGTTTTTTGGTTGGTTTTTTTTATGTAATTTAGTGGCTTAACATTGGGTATATGGGAACCACCAGGTTCTCTATCCAAGCAACAAAATCGTGGCATAATTCAGCAGCCTAGATGGGTTTACCTATGCACTGCCAGTTTTACTTCCATTGCTGTAACCACCTCCACACCACATTTGCCACCACCCATGAGTTGGTGCAGAGATAGAGTACCGGCCACTTTTCCTGCTCAGCAATATCAAAAGCCACTTGGATGTCTTTCATCTCTGCAAGCTAACTCAATTCACCTTTTCCTTCAGCAGCTTTGGAACTTAATCATGTAGGACTCCATACAGCAGCCTTCTACCTTTAGCGTTTTCCCACAATGTGACATCAGTGAACAAAGCATGTTGCTTCTCATTATCTGGTACTTTGTTATATGGTGGGACCATCTCAGTAACTGATTACCTCCTCCTCCTCCTCTGGCAATATCCCGAAACCTTTGCTCTCTGTTCAGTTTGTCATAATTTTCAAAATCCCTAATGGCTAGCTCCCTACGCAAGCTCAGTATGTTGTCAGTGAAAATCCACATACACATGTGGTGGTCAGCTACACGGTGTGTTGAAGAAACCTTTCCTTTGACCATCCAGCCCACCACCAGCAATTAAGATGCCAGGACAAGCTGTGTTTCAGTACTAGCCACTTCCAAGGAAGCTTGAACTCCTTCATATGCTGCTGGTACCTCTTTTTCAGTTGGTGTATGGTTGGTCTCAGATACTTTATACCACACACTCCAAAATCCTAGAGGTTGGCCATGAGTCTCTCAGGGTGCCCTCTGACAGAGGCTCTAGGTAAGACCTGGCTATAGCGTAGAGCATAGTTTTAGCATCTTGTTCTGCCTAGACTATCCCAAGGGCTACTGCCTGTGCAGTCTCTTATTTGATTTGTTCAAAGGCTTATTGATGCTCAGAATCCCATTAGAAAAATCATTCTTCTTCAGGGTCACTTGATACAGAGGGCTCAAAATCATGCTGTAATCTGAGATTTGCATCCTCCAGAAAGACACAATGCCCAAAGAAGCCTGGATTTCCTTTTTATTGATGGATAGAGATAAAGCTACTATCTTGTTAACCACATCCATTAGGATCTGGCAAACTCCACTGTGCCATTTTATCCCTGGAATCAAGGTGTCTTGACCTTACTTCATCTGATGACAAAGCCAGCCTTCAGGAGGATTCAAATTATTTTCTTCTCTTTCATAGACACTTCTGCTATATCCCTTCATATGATGCTGTCATCAATGTACTGCAGGTGTTCTAGAGCTCCACTCTGTTCCAGTGCAGTCTGGATCAGTCCATGGCAAATGGAGAGACTGTATTTATACCTTTGGGACAGTTGATTCCAGGTGTCCTAGGCGCTCTCCAACTGCAAGCAAAATGTGGCCTGCACACTGGTGCAATAGTAATAAAGAAGAATGCACTAGCAGTGTCAGTTTTGCTGTACCATTTGCCTGTCTTTGACTCCAGTTGTGATTGAAGCTCTAGCATTCTTTAGTAGTAGTCTACTATTAGTCTCCATTAGTTTTTCACATTTTCACACTGGCCATGAGGCTGTGGAAGAGCAAGTAAGTTTTGCTGATCATCCCTTATCAGAGTACCAGAGTAGCAAATGAAGAATCACCATAAAAGTCCTGCCATGTCTTGCCACAATTTCCAAAACCCAAACCATATTTTTAAACATTAAAAGTCTAATTGCAAAATGTGCACTTTCTAGAAAGTAAAGTTTACTTCTTTTGCTGATTATGGAAAAACTACTTACCATGAAACTGAATGCTAAATATAAATGTATGCATAAGGATCTTTTCTCCCTTTCTCCTGACAGTTATGTCAGTAAGTATTATAATCATAGAAACAACTGTGGATGTAGCTGCTTTGTTTTCACTCCATGCACTTCAGGTATTGCTACTAGAGAAGGGATAAGACACAAATTCTTTAGGATTTTGAAGGATAGCATTTTCCATCTTCTGAAATAACACCTCATCATGAATTTTAAAGAAAAGGGTTGTACAACTTTTTATACATGGTCTGGCATTGATGTTTGCTAAAAATAGTCAGTTGTTAATATCTCCTTCTTTGATAATCTGTATATCACTATTTTAAGACTTCAAGTTCAGTAAAGCACTTCTAAGTGTTGCTTTGATGACACATTACCCACTAGGTAGGAAGAGGGTCCAGAGATTTAAGATGCAAAAACCATTTCTTAAGTTTTTCATGGAAAGTAATGGATGGAAAATGGTCTATAAAAATGCTTGGTCTCAGTGCCTTCCAATGCAAGATGGATTTGGAAATTTTCGTGGTGATCAAAGAAGGATGCTACCCCTAACAAATGGAGATATTTCTTGAGAAATCTTTGTAAATCTTTAAGACCAAGAATAGTTTTATAATTCGCTTCACATGAAAGTTAAAACTACTTGATAATGAGGCCTGCCTCTTTCCACTGTATTACAGTATAGTAATAGTACATTCTTTGATGTACTATTACATTTCTGGAGTTGTCAATATTCTTGGATATCATTACATTTACATAGTGTAAAATCTAGTGAGACTCCAGTAACTGTTCAGTACAGCTGCTATTTCAAGGCAGCAACACAATCGCTGTCTGCAGATGAGTCATGTCAGCAAGGAATCAAATCATAGATCTGTGTTCTGTTTAATCATAAAATATTATTATCGCTTATCTAATCACCACAATCTTGAGTATAATGAAATCTATTTTAATGGCAGCTTTAAGTAGAAAATATGGAGAACAAGGTGGAAAAATATACAAATAATTTTTTTTTTTTAATTCTAGAAGTATTAAAATACAAGGTTATGATATGCAGAGGTAGAAACCTTAAGTAAAAGTTTTTCCTGTTGTCCAGGCTGATCCTTATACAACTAACTCAGTTTACAATTTTAGACTATAATTCATGTATTTGTATAATTTTTTAAGTGTCTTCTAACAAATGTCTAGTTCCACCTCAAAGACAACTTGCTTGAAGTTAAAACTTCATCTAAAATAGTTAACAAAGATCCATGTAAAACCCTGTTGGCAACATATTAATTGCTCAGTGTTGATTCCCACAACCCTTCCCAGCAAATGTTGGAAAGCATCGTGTCTCTCCTCTCTTGGAGGAAGCAGGCAACTTTAAAGGGATGTTTTGAAAAGGCTTGAGATGTCAGTCCACCTGAAGAGGCTTGCAGCTTCAGATACAAAAGTTGTACTCTTTACAGTGCAGATTAAAGAGGAATCAGAACACCAGAAAGCAAGAATGCAGACAGCAAAATACTCACCTTTACTAGTGGATCCATATAAAAAACCTCAAAGATGAAATTGTAACTGAACTACTCAAGTCAGAGATAGAACAATTCAACCAACATAACTTGAACAGTCAGAGTAGCAGTGTTACTCAGAGGTGCACAAGACCTCTTAAAATCACTGTCAGTCTCTGTTCCTTGTGTATTCTCCTGTATCAAATTAGTGATTTTCATGGCAACATATAAAGAGGTTATGCCTATGTCTCACTTAGAATTTTTCTTTTTCTTAAATTGTAGCACCACTAGACATCATTAACATTTAATTTAACTGAAGTTTTGGGGGCATTTATTATAAAAATTACTGAACACAAAATTCCACATGCCACTTTAAACTTACCACTTGTTTTCCTCTTTCACATTTTGCCTACCAAACTGCTGCTCTTCCAGAACATTAATTTACTGAATATCCAAAAAGCTTTCTGCATTTCATTGAGGTTGAGAATTAAAATATGCTTATATAAGCTCTGAGTTTTTCAGGTTCAGCCATTAATAACAAAAATGCTGTTTCAATGTCCACCTTAAATTTCTCTTGCTGAGTATGCGGGCATAGTTTAAAAAAAAAAATAATTCTATTGTGCTATTTCTGACCCTGCAAACAAAGGAATATTGAGCCCATTGTATAAATAAGAAAGTTATATATCTTCTTATATCTGAAATCTCAAATGAAAGAAATATAGAACAGGCAAAAACAAGTCGCATTTTCACACAGAAGTAGATTTTCTTTAACCAAAGCTTAACTAAAAACTGTGGAGATCATTAAAATACTGTGTTATGGGATCCTAGGGGTATACTTCAAACTGTCTGATAGAGAAAATTAAGTATCAGCATGATACACAAATTGGCATACTACATAATTGCAATGCATTTAATACAGACAAAAGAAATAAAGAAAAAAAAAACATTCTCCACCATTAAGATGTTATAATTAAGATGTTCTTTAATGGCTGTCCTTTAAAAAACATGTAAAAATATTTTTTACATGTAAAAATGCCTTTTAATGCTGATGTGAGAAAGCACTATGTAATGGAGTGTTTCGAGGATACACTAAATTGAAACACTTCGGCTTTCAGTACTATTATAGTCTTACTAGTTGTTCATGGATGACAAATATGAAGACCTCTATATTATTTTGGGGAGTTAGGTAATGCTCACCATAAAGGAGCAAATGTTGATTTAATTTCCATTTGCCCAGCAATAATTTTTTTTTTGTTTGTTTGGGTGGTTTGGTTTTGTGGTTTTTTGTTGGGGTTTTTTTTTTGTTTGTTTGTTTGTTTTTTTTGGGGGGGGGTTTTGGTGGGTTGTTTTAGATTCAGAGAGCTCTTTAGGAGGTCCAGTCTGTAGGGATATTGTGGTAATTCTATGAATACAGAAGAAAAGGGAATCAGTAGAGATGCCTTTGTTAGTTATAATTTGGTAATTTAGTAGAACTAATGCACGGAAGGAGAATGAACCAGGACAGTCCTCTTTTCAAGAGAAGAGAGTTTCACAAATCTCCAATGCAAACTCATATAATTTTTTAAAGCTGAATAATATTCATTCATTTTTCAATTGCACTCTCTTAATCTCATTCAGATTTAAGATCTATGCTCATGATAAAAGGGGTTAATTATTCAACTACCTCAGTATATAAGTAACCTAGGAATATGTGCAACTAAAATGAGAATAGAAGCCATATTTCGAGGGGCTAAGTCAAATTTACACTATGTGTTGGTCTGAAGTGAAGCACACTACTTGGAATTTTCAAACAACTGCAAGAAACATGAGAAGCAAGCTTTATTGTGTATGTTGTCTAATCCTTTTCCTCCGTTGGCTGAAAATCCATCAGGAGAACACTGATATAAATTTTATAAATAGCAGTTCTCTTACCACTTATATTCACCCTACATTCAAACACTAGGAAATCATTCTTATCAACTCACTAGGTGGGGTTCTGAAAGTACTAAGACTGCTTAAGATAATAAGCAATGCCTATGCTTCAGCTTGCTGTCGGTGTGTTTAATGCATAAAAAAAATAGCTGACACCATCAGTTAAGTGCAAGTCCTAGTTACAATATAAAAAATAAATGGATCAGCCTCTTCCACCACCTCAGCATGGTGCTTAATGGCTACTTGAAGGTACCATATAATCTTTTGGGTGGCTTAATTGTTTCTTTCTTCACAGTTGAAAGGAGAAGAGTGGTTATTAACCTTGGTGTTCTCACAATGTTTTCAGAGTAGAACTTCACTGAATAAGAAGTGCCACTTGGATTACTAAGGACAGGATTTTAGGTTTATACAACACTTGCTGTTGAAAAGTTAAACAGAAAGGAGTGTGTTGACCCTTATAATCTTCTGTTTGAGAGGCATGAAATTCCTCACTCTTGAACAAGCTGAAATCTCAGACTACTTCTGCTAATCAAAAAGCAAATAAAAGCAGACAATGTTGCTGACAAAGTATTTCTCCTTCCAGTCATCACTTCATTTCAATATAATTATTCATTTTAATTACTCTTGAAAGATCTGACTTTCTAGGCAGCAATGTTTTTAATTAGCAGGAGAATAAGGAATATGTAAAAGCAGCTGGTGGAAAAGAGGTATAAGATTTCATGAATATGTCACTTGCCTGCTTGCGTAGTAACCAAAGGTTGTCACCATCTGATGTTTGTTCATTAGTCTGTGTAAAATGAAGTGGTGATCAGAGTCCCATAGGATCTGGAAAGCACTTGAAGCACAGAAGACAATAATTAATATCATTGCTAACAATCTCTATAATTATGCCAAGCATTGAATAGGGAGAAAAAAACATAATTTACGTTCTTATCCTTAGAAGTTTTATTGCTTCACATCAGTGCTCAATCAGACTAGAGAAGCAGCCAAAAGAAATTTACTGGGTGCCCACATGCTTATTCTTTGCAACAATGCTTTGTTGCTTATTCTTTGCAACAAAGCAAACATTACAGCTTTGAGAGCCAGCAAATTAAGCACTGCTTACAAACATAATCCCTTCAAAATAAAATGGAAATCCAGTTTAGATAGCACCAACAGATAACAAATCCATACTTTTAAAGGAATGACAACAATTTTTAGGCATTGACAAAAGCAGAAGTGAGGCAAAAGGCAATACTTCTGTGGTACTCTGTCTCAACTTCAGCTGTACTAAAACTATGGAAATGCTTGCAATGAATTCAAGCCAGAGATAAGAGATTTGCAAATTACTGATGTGATATATTTTTTATTTTAGGTTCTGTCCTTAGGGGCTGATGTTCTACCAGAATACAAACTCCAGACACCTCGCATCAACAAGTTTACTATATTGCACTATAGTCCTTTCAAAGCCGTCTGGGACTGGCTCATTTTGTTGTTGGTAATATACACCGCCATATTCACCCCTTACTCTGCTGCCTTCCTTCTAAATGATAGTGAGGAACGGAAGAGGAGAGAATGTGGATATTCTTGCAGCCCACTGAATGTTGTAGACTTAATTGTGGATATTATGTTTATCATTGACATTCTCATAAACTTCAGAACAACCTATGTAAACCAGAATGAAGAAGTGGTAAGTGACCCAGCAAAAATAGCAATTCACTACTTCAAAGGCTGGTTCCTAATTGACATGGTTGCTGCAATACCTTTTGACCTGCTGATTTTTGGCTCTGGCTCTGAAGAGGTAAGCTAAAATGAATAAGAATTCTTGCATCTTAAGTTTTTACTTTACTACAGTAATCCATATATCCTTTTTTTGTTTGTTTGTTTGGAAGTTAAGAGGCTGTTTAGTAGTTCTGCTTAATCTTCAGATGTTAAACTGAAATTAAAGAAGAATATTAGCACTCATTCACAGAAGAAAATGTTAAATGACTCAGCTGGCATTTTTCAATTACACCATATTTCATACAGTCTCTACAAGTAATGAAATAAATATATCATGTATAAAGGATTTGTTCAAATGCTTTTATTTAAAACCTGCTCCTTTGATTTGCTGCTTCCTTTGTAAATACTATTGGTAATACATACGAGTGTTATTTTGGAATTAAAGCAATAAGATATATTTTCTCTGTTCAAGATCTTTAGATCAGATGTTTACTCACTATAAAACAGATTAGCTACAGTGTAAACTATACCAGTTAACAAAAAGATTTAGTTGTTTTCTATTTTTGTCAAGAATATGGACTACTACTACTCTGTTTTATAAATAATACAAACTATGGAAAGAAAAAAAATACTATATGGAGTTAATCTTTCCAGATGTGACTAATATCATCACTTGATCTGTACAATAAGTTTAAAATATGTTCAATAATTACATCTGGAATTTGCCTACAGGTATATAAAACAAACACAGTGTTCTTGATGCCTGCACCAGTTCTGCCTCCTTTCAAATAATTTTATTTAGGAAGATCTAAAGTTATAACATATTTTTGTTGAAAAGTGAACTGACAAGCAGAGAATTGGAGGGCTTTGTAGAATAAAATACAACAGTTTGGGGAAAAAAATAATTAAAAAAAAATCAAAGAAAACAAAATATGATACATTCACTTTTTTTCAAGGACACTAATCCATTTCTTTTAAATAGCATTTTGCACATATTGATATAGGGGGAAAAAAAGTAGTTTTCTGGACTATATGTTCTCTTCTTAGAAATTGAGAGGAGAAAGGTGAAAAGTATAAATTAATCAACAGCTTTTAGCATGAAAATGTGCTGACCTGACTGTATTCCTCTAAGAGGAGAGTACAACTTTAAATTATTTCCTTTTTTATTAAAGTAATTTTCTGTGCCATCAAATATTTTTATATCGAAAAGCTTGACCTGAATTCTGAACATACCCTAGCTATCCTTAAAAGCTGCATATCAACTTAATTAAGTATACCTGTGAGGGTCAGGATAAAACAATTGATGCATACTTACATACACAAACCTGTGAGCATGCTCAATCTTAAAAATTTCAGAAGTGGGATGAATATCAGTCATGTGTGGTTTAAACTCATTTTTCAAAATTGTATATAATGAGAATGTTTTCCTGTCTCCTTTTGAAAAATCACTATAATAATATGTTCCAACCATATATTTCTTTTTNAAAAATCAAGCCCTACATTGGGTGCCAATTAATTTCTGTCCCAGTTTAGGGCCATGAGCTACCCAGGACTGGAGGACAGAAATTATATGACTCCTTTTTCAGGATTAAAAATGAAGATACTGCACACTGATTGGAAGTTTAACGGGAAATTCTATTTACAGGTGCCTATATAGAAATGACGATCAGGTAGAATGAACGTGGTCACAAACTAGGCCAAGTCTATCAAATTAAAACCATCTGGAATCCACCACCCCTTCAACCTCAGCAGGCCTGAGAATAGGCCAAAACTGCACTCCCCACTTCAGGCCTGTAAGGCCTCATCGGGTTACATGATGCAGCTCAAAATTCCCTGCCAGCCAGAAGGAATCTCCCCACGCACAAAGTATGAGATAAGTAGGGACGTACATTTTTCTTTAAGGGAGAAGTGAAGGGAGAAATGGTAGGGAGGGGAAGAGAGCAGTATCAGGCAGGCACTGCCTTATAAGCTATGATACTGGAAAGCAGAATTGAATAACAGTGTTACCATATCCTGCAACAACTATGTCCATCCCTTGGGACTGGACTTTCTCTGTGGTCTTCTTAAGGGAACTTGTGTCCCCTCCCCAAACTACCACTCTAATTCATCAGTCATAGAAATCAATAGTAGCATTCTTAGACAATAGTGATATTCCTATTAACTTTAACATGACGGTCAAGGTACACGAAGAATGTAGGTAATAGCATGCAGCAAAAATAAATTTTAAGGGAATGCATTAAGAAGAAAACTTTTCTATTCAGGTGACTAAAAAGCTCTGAGATTGTAAAGAAATGCTGATTATCTTTTGCATTCATTGTCTGTGATGGATCTCAGTCTTTCCACAGAATTTTGTTTCTGTGGTTTTGACAGCACAAACACGAGGGACAAACATTTTGACATTCCCCTTCAGGTGTTGTCTACATCCCTCTGTGATCACTGACTATTCATTACTGCCAAAAATTATGTTTGGTGATTGTAAGCATGGAACAACAAGAACAGCAGCAGGGACTTACTCCAATTTTACTTGGAGGAGTGCTCTTTGGATATCACCCTGATCATCATTCTTCCACACTTTCCCTGTTGCAGATGTCCTTAAGAGTAAAGTGCCGGGTGCTAAAGTGATGTTAAAGGGGTAACTTTAACATAAGATAATATTACAGATTAGTAGCAAACAAGTGCATTCTGGAAGGTGATTACCCAAATACAAACCCAGTGTATTATTAGACCATGTAATAACATTTTCAGTACTGAGGATAAAAGCACATTAATTCTTTTTCCCCTCATAACCTAGTAATAGCACAGTGTCACTATCTGGAGTTTATTTAAATATGTAGCAATGAAACTATACAGATTATGACCAATTCACAATGCCGTTGTGACTGTTCTCTCTCATTCATGGTACAGAGTACATCAATCAGTTTTTCTAGGCTGCTACTTCCTGCAGTTTTGCTGCCTACTTTGCTGACTATGATATTTCCCCAATTATCCCTTTTTGGAAGAAGAAGCAAATGTAGAACTATTTGAATTGAGCATTTTTCATTTGATACTGTTTTCAGTCATAAGGGTTATATTTTATTTTTTTTTATGTAGCACCTCTTTTTTGTTATCTAGAGATTCTTCAAATAAGATCCTCTACAAACAATTGTACTGAATAGTCTTTTTATTAAACAATATAAGCTCGAAATAGAGCTCCACGTGTGCTCGCCTGGCTTTAAAACGCCTTGATATCAAACTGAGCCTAGAAAGGGCAGGAGATAATAATCTAAATACCACATGTAGCACTATCTGAATTCGAGTCATAGTTTGTCAACCACAGGAAAGAAGCAGAGTAAAAGATTAGCTTTCCAGTTTCTAAAATAGGGAGCTAATACAATTTCTTTTTTTTTTTTTCTTTAAGCAGGCAACACAAAATTATTATGGCTGGTTAAGTGGCATCCCTGACACTTAGGAAGATAAAAATAATGAGTAGATGGACATTTTACTTTCTATTCTTGCAACAATTTATTTTTTATCATTCTACACCCTGAGGAGTCTGGCTTGGGTTTTAAACAAATAATAGCTGCAGAGACACAGTCCCTTAAAGTACACACATAGATCATACACATGTACAAGTGAAATATTCCTTAAAATTACTAGCAATTTTTAGATATATGCATTTAAAACAATGTTCTGTTTAATGTATTTATCAGCTTTTGACTTCAAAGACAGGTACAGAGCTGGGAAAAATCAAAATAATATCTAGATAACTGAAGTTTCTTCCTTTTCATCTCGAACCTACTGCAGTAAAACAAATAAGTGGTGGTAACAGCTTCAGCAAGTTATAGTTTTATTAAATTGAGGCCTGAGAGAACTCGGAAGGCTCTGGGGAGATGTTGTAGTGGGTTTCCAGTACCTCAAGAGGACCTACAAGGAAAGGACTTTTTACAACGGTTTGTAGTGATAGGACAAGAGGGAATGGATTGAAGCTTGTGCAGGGCAGATTTAAACTAGATATTAGGAAGAAATTCTTTACAGTAAGGTTGCTGAGACGCTAGAACACACTGCCCAAGAAATTCTTTACAGTAAGGGTGCTGAGACACTGGAATACACTGCCCAGGGAGGTAACCCCTTCCCTGGAGGTGTTCAAGGCCAGATTGGACGAGGCCTTGAGCAACCTGGTCTAGTGTAACCTGTCCCTTCCCATGGCAGGGTGATTGGAACTAGATGATCTTTAAGGTCCCTTCCAACATAATCTATTCTATGAGTCTATGAACACTTAGTTGAAAAATAGAGAAAAGCAGGTAGTCTTTTGCTGTTTGTAGTCAGAGCTATTTTAAAGAACATAATTTAAAAGCCTGTCCACAGGAAAAAATGACATCTTGGAAAATAAAAATAAACACATAGAAGTATCCTTGTTCTGCTGTCTCCACTCCATTACACAGTGTATCTGTTAAAGCAAACAGAAAAGTCCCATATTTCTAGTAGTATTAGAGAGTAAACCTGGCAGTCCTGATAGTATTTTACTCCCATCCAAGTCAAAATATATTTGCAAATCAAGCTCAGAAAACATCTCAAGAGAGAGCAACATAGTTTCCTGTGCTCATCATTAACTTGGAAAGCCTGTTCCAATTCCAAGTTTTATGCTGAAGACTGAATACCTGCTTGCACCAGCAATCCGCCTTTGCACAGGCCTTTGCATTCTCACCTCTATGGACTGAGTACAGTCCAGGATGTTACTGCATTAGTGTTGAGCCTCTGGATATTTGTGTGCCTGGCTACTATTAGAGTAGTATTTAGCATCAACTTTTTTGTCCCTTGCTTGCATTTCAAGATGAAGAAAAGACAAAATCCATCACTCTTTGAGCAGGAAGTTATTCAGAGACCATTTTGGCAGTCCTTTACCAATTAATTTTGAAGTACAAGTACCCTGATGTAAACAAGAAGTTTTGGTTAGCTGAAATATATTTGTTTAATTGCTGTTTGTACTAACATTTTCAGTATCATGATGCATACAGCATAAAGATCTTCAACAATGACTCAGTGCTCAGAAGAAACTATTAAGGTAATGGAGCATATACTGAAAGGCCAAATTCTAGCACATATTAGAGATTTTTCTGAGACAAAAGAATTAACTATGCTTGATGCCATAGTACTCATATTTAATGAACTTATTTACAGGTCTCCTTGTCAGGTAGAAGGTTAATGATAGTTTTAACAAAAATTGTAGGTTACAGGAAACTATTAAGGAACTGGTGACTTTACAATACCAGGAAACTGTAAAGGACTCAAGCAAATGGAATATTGTGTAAGAAAGTGCACATTAATGCACATTGGAAGACAGTTTGAGCTATTTCAGTGAGTTATTTGGTTTAAAAAAAAAAAAAAAACAAAAGGAGAGAGAAACAGGAGAAGACATCATGGTTTTATACAGTAATGATAATGGATGTTATGAAGAAAAAAAATCAAATATAAAGATTTCCCCTTCAGTGAGAAACTCATGAGTTGTACGTGGCCTTTTGCATGGGCAGAATACAATTTATGCATATAATTAAACAGATCCCTCTTCCAGTCTGATATAATAATTTCTGAATTACAACCTCTGCAATCTGATGCCTTCCCCTGTCAAATCATGCTGTAATCAATTCCTGTTCATCAAAATACCCCTTTGATATGATTATTTCATCATCAGAGCTTGAGAAATTCAGGACATCATCTTGCTGTCCAAGAAGACTAATCAGGATTAAGGATACTTCCTTGTAATATGTTTTGTAAAATAAATTCTGTGACCTAAACTTAGAAAATGTAGTCTTTATGAACTCCTGGTTTTAGAAGGTAATTTTTTCCCCCAAGATAAAATAGTTGACAAACTTCAACCTTTTTTTCAAGCTTCTTACTGGCACAGCTACATACTTATTCCAAAACTAGTAAAGATGTCTTCTATGTGATTACTTAGCTCATGGAGAGAACCATGTAGTTGTGCAAGAACCATTGTAGACATGATTTTTTTTTTTTTTTTTGGGTGGTGTGCTATTACTAAAGCCAAAAGAGAAAAAACCAAAAGTACTTTTAATCCAGGCCTCCCTACTGTACTATATGCATAAGAAAGAAAAAGACATTTTTAAAAGCCTTAATCAAGCAAGGCAAAAATATCAAAATTATGTTGCCCATACTAGTTAACAAAATATTAGATTGGCAGACTAGCATATGTAAATTGTGCAGTGTAGAAATCAAGGCTGATCTTTTTTACTTTTCTCTATAATTTGGGAGGGAGGTGTAGAAAAAAACCCTAAATGTGAGAAAATGCAATGTCTGTTTTGGCAGAATCTATTTTAAATATTACCTTAAGACCTTTATGTTTTTAATTAATATTATAAATTAAAATATACTTTTTCAGTGACTTGTAGGTATTTCAGATTCCAGAATTATTTAAACATGTGCTACCGTCCTAATGAATTCCATTTTGGGTAAACAGTCAAGTGCCTTACATAAATTAAATGCTGTTTGTACTGAATGTGCTATAGTAGTGTAAAATTATCCTGTATCTGTCTTCTGCTAATCTGGATTCATAATTTTGGTAGCTATGAGATTCATATGCACTTCTGTCCCACAATAGATGTTGCTACTGAAGCAAAGCAAAACAAACAAAAAAAGTCCTGATGTGAGCATCCAGCACCTCCTGAACTTGTAGTTCAGCTGATAGGTATAGTGGAAACAGAGCAGCAAGGCATTTAGAGAAAAAAGTAGAATCTATCAGATTGTAATTTAGAGACAGTAATTGTTGGCACCAGATGGGCTAAGAGGGGCTAACTGGCAGATTAGGACCTCTGCCTCTTTGGGTGTCATGCTGAGTGAAGTATTCCATCACACCAAGGAAATTACATTGCACAAGACAGTTCTGACACCAGGTACTTCTGGTACCTGGCCAAGTGACACGTGGGAAGCAGATTGTTACCGTGTGAAGGCAAGATCTACAATGAGAAGTGAATAGCATGTGAAGGCACACCAAAAGCCATGCATTTGCTTTCCACCTCTACTGCCAGCTGTATTTTAGTGTCAGCCTCTTCTGTGTAAACAGGGTGAGTTCCTTGACATATCTAGTCTCATTCATGCTAATTTCACCCTGAAGTGACTTGAGTTTCCTTGTATTATATACCTCCAGCATACTCTAGAGCTCACAATGATGAAGGATCTAAGCATTAAATTGACACTGATGATAAGTAACATTAGCAACTCTTATCTTAAAAATTACATGAAAGATGTTGATGTTTTGGATTCACAGTCTATCTTCTGATTTATTCTTTCATGCTGTAGAGATATACATTTGTAATAGAATGGTTCCACCAGCCACTAAGAACACATCTTGCTTTTCCTGGAGGGATTATAAATATTTGAGCCTGATCTACCTTACCAAAACATGTACTTAATGGAAAATTTGGTGCTTTACATTCTGAAGCTCAATCTAGGTATACCTCTTTGAAAAATATGGTCTTTCATACTGTTGAGGCCTGATACAGCCTTCTTTGTGTAATAATGAGAAATTCACCCTGAAATTATTCTCTGGGCATGCTACCCAGAGTTCCCCTGCTTTATCCTCTTGGTCATTTACTCAGAAATTATGAACAACATATTGAGATGTCTACTGACAAATTCAGTCCAAAAGCCCTTTTTTGTTGTTCCAAGGTCTGGGTTTCAGGATTTTGTTCCAATGCTCAGAAGCACTGATTTAATAAAACATGAAATCTAGTCTAGCATTTGTCATGCTTTAGTGTGACACTGCCATCAGAATGGTTTGTAAGGCTTGGAAAATATTTCCAGTTAGGTGTTATGTAATATATACACATGTTTTAAAAAGGAAGAAAAATTGTATTTAAAAATTATTCCATATTGACATTTATTGAATATTTTAGAATATGTTCAGGCTTCATGAAGGGGAAAAGCATTGCTCAAACATCAAGAACAATATTCAAAATGACAGTATGCAGCAGATAACTACTTCAATATTTCTTAATTTAAAATGGATTTTTAATTGTTTTCTTCACTTTTTTTATAATCATAGAATCATAGAATGGTCTGGGTTGGAATGAACCTGCAAAGGTCATCTAGTCTGACCCTCTCTGCAGTAAGCAGGGGCATCCTCAACTAGATCAGGTTGCCCAGAGATTGGTCAAGCATCACCCTGAATATCTCCAGGGATGGGGCCCCAACCAACTCCCTGGGCAACCTGTTCCAGTGTTCCACTACCCTAATGTTAAATAACTTGTTCTTAACATCCAACAGAATTGATAGCTTACAAACAAAGAAACAAAACAACTAAATTAAGATTGCATTGAAATGAGTTAATTTACTGGTTTTGTTGATTCCCTGAAATAATGGAATTTGTGCTGCTTTATTCATGCTGACTATTCATGACAGTGCATTTTCTAACAGAGAAAATAAATGCCTATATTATTTTTACAGACAACAACATTAATTGGTCTTCTGAAGACAGCTAGACTGCTGCGTTTGGTGAGAGTAGCACGGAAATTGGACAGATATTCAGAATATGGTGCTGCAGTTCTGATGCTCCTTATGTGCATATTTGCACTAATTGCACACTGGCTTGCTTGCATTTGGTATGCCATTGGAAATGTAGAAAGACCTTACTTGGCTCACAAGATTGGCTGGTTGGATTCCTTAGGAGAACAATTAGGAAAGCATTACAATAAGAGCGACGCAAGCTCTGGGCCATCCATCAAGGACAAGTATGTTACAGCACTTTATTTTACCTTCAGCAGTCTGACAAGTGTAGGATTTGGAAATGTGTCTCCAAACACCAACTCAGAGAAAATCTTTTCCATCTGTGTCATGTTGATTGGCTGTAAGTAGTTTTACCTTATTAATTTTTTTTCTCAATGTTTGAGCAAGTGATTTAACAGGCTATGCTAATAAGATTATAAGCATGCAGCAGGAAGGGCAAATTCCCAGAGAAAGCAATGTTATATGCAAAAAATATGTTGTGACTCATGCAGTGTCAGGAAGTAGTCAAGTTGCTTCACTACTTAAAATCTGTTACCCAAACTGGCAGAAGCTTTGCGTTGTATCAGTGTCTGTAAGCAAAACATGTTTAGGTAGGAAGTTGAGTTTTGAGTGGATTTAGGAAACTGTAGTCTATATTTTTTTTATAATTACATTTTATTTGATGATAGAAACTCTGAACTAAAAATGTAAGCATACCTTCTTAACTCCACCCTTTGTTCTTTACTTGTACTTCACCCTAGTTTCCAGTTCTTATTTCTACCACAGTACCTAAAATTAGATTAGCCTAACTTGCAACATTAAATTCAGGACTACAATTCTAAAGACATCAATATTATCAGCTTGGTAATTATTTGATATTTAAGCCTCATCTGCTAACTAGTACAGTCAAATCTATAAAAAACTTCAGGTATATAAATTCCACGTCTTTGAAAATGCCACTAGTCTCATCTGACCTAAAACCAAGTATATTATTAGAAGTGCTGCACCATCTGAAAAACCACATAGTATGACTTAAACAAGTTTTGTTTTTATTTAATCCAGCATTAATGTATGCTAGCATTTTTGGAAATGTTTCTGCAATAATCCAAAGACTCTACTCGGGAACTGCAAGGTATCACATGCAGATGCTGCGAGTAAAAGAGTTTATACGCTTTCATCAAATCCCCAACCCTCTGCGGCAGCGGCTTGAAGAGTACTTCCAACATGCATGGACATATACCAACGGCATTGACATGAACATGGTATGTTGTTCTATTTTTCAAGCATGGATACTGAGATGAATGCATATGAATTTAGGTAGAGATTGTAAGTTATCGTTTACGAGCTGTGAAAGCACAAGCTTAAGAAGGTGGGTATATAGCAATCATTGAATATCAAGCCATTACAAGTTTGACATCCAAACATTTAACTGCTTAGATTATTACAAGCCATATCAGAATTCTGAACTCTTTCTGTGCCTAAGAAAGCCTGAGAACTGCAGTTGACTATTATGAGATTGAGACAAGAAGAAAAAAATCCTAAGTCTCTTATTTCAGATATAGCTGTTCCAGAACAAACTTTGTTCTTTGGTCTGATTTTCAGCTTCCAATATCAAAGAGTACTTTTATTGGTATCTACAGATATTCTTCTATAAAACTTGCGGAGATAATTCTTTTTCATCATCCTGTTGTGTGATCTAAAATAAGTCTATTAGTGGTGAGTGAAAAAGAGGAGCAGACAGGTGAAATATTCTGCCCATCTGATAGTCTGATCAGTAGTTTGCTTGCATTCATAACCACATAATTCTGCCCTGAAAGTCAACACAGTACTATTGACCACTTAGCAATCCAAAGAATTTCATTTCTAGGAAGTAGCAAGATACAACACTGATATATTCTGTTCTTGATTTTAAAACTGCAAATACTCCTTATATAAAAATATATTATAAGACTACCTAAAAAGGTATAAAAATCTGCTAAGGAGCAAAAATAAGCATCTATATTTTTGGCTTATTCTCTGGAGACAGCAACATTTTTTTCTAAAAAGGCTGGCATAGGCTGGAGACACTGAGAAGACACCAAGAGCATTGTGCATCCTAAGGATATGTGAATCTGAGTCTCTAGAGGGATGCTTTCCACAGCCATAATGAGTCATAGAGATGAGATTTTGGAGAGTTCTCCATAAAGTTGGCAGAACATGAAAATCTATACATTTTGGAAAAAAAAAATAGAAATCAACCTACAAAATTTTGACATAAATTCAAACAGTGGTATCTACACATACATTTGTGAATGACTGTCAGAGTGCTACACAGTAAGCAGAGATAATGGTACTGATTCAAAGCTTTTATAAAGCTGAATCCCTGACAGCTTTGCTTTATGGTTACCATTAAGTGAAGCAGATTTTAAAAGTAAGACCACAAATTACATATATTGGGCTTCACCTCCCCCTTCCATGACTGTCCTCTCCAGAAGGGTATTAAACACAGCACAGGATAAGGCTACTTGTGTAAAGCTCTTCTGGGGATTACTACAGTGGAAGGCAACCTCAGTAGCTTCATCATATGTGGCACTGAATGGCCCTAATTCCCTCCGATGGCAATGAGATTGTGAGGTTTTCTGCATTTTGCAGGATCAGACCCTTAAGCTGCAGGTGGGCACAGCCTTAAGCCACTCACTGAATTATTTCTGAAGCTCATTGAGTTATTTCTGAAGATATTACTAAATCATATATGCCTTAACTAATTCATTACCAGTAATGGATGTACTAAGAACATCTGTTTCACATGAAATAGTAACTAAAACTGGGTGTTGTCAGGTTTCACTTTGCAGAATGCAGAAACTGGTGTACTGGAATTAATCTTGGATTTGTCATTAATGTGAAATATTAACTAAATGGTTTAAACAGACCATGTTCTGCAGTGTGATTGTGGGGCAGTATGGAGGGTTTGTTTTAAATAAAATGTGGGAAAAAAAGAAGTTTAGTATCTTGGTTTATTTTTTTTTTTTATTCTATTCACAATCCTATCCCTCAAGTTTTATGGCAGGCGCTTAATTTTCTAAAATAAATTTGAATATATTACACTTAGTGCAAGGATAATATAAAAATTTTGTGATGTATGTTGTACTTATGAAAGATTTATCTCTTTCCTGTCTGCTTCATACCTAAATACATGGAATAACACCACCCACTGGTAAGAGCAGGAGGTATTTATATCAAATTTAATTGCAGTATAAAGTGTGGAGAATATCCATGTTATCTGTTGGGTTTAGAGCTTGTTCAATGCTTTCTAATTTTAATAGTAACTTTTTGCATGATGAAGGAGTAGACAGCAAAAGGAAATAATCCAAGTAGAATCAGATGTGGGGCAAAATGGTTACTAAAAATTGGATATTAAGAAATACTAATCAAATCGCATTTATTAACCACTGTTTTACCCCACAACTTAATCATGCTTTTCTGCCCAGAAAAGGTCATGTGTATATTGGTTTGCCCTAGATAGTTGCACTGTAGGAATATCACTTAAAATATTGCCATGCTGATCATTCTGCATTTTCCTTTGTGTGAATGCTCTTAGTTCAAAACCTATCTGCATGTTAGCACAAGCTCCAGTGAAGTTTTCTTGGCTAGAAGCCATTTGCATATGAGATGGACTTGCATGTGGTGTTAAGTTTGCATGAAACATTTGCATTTGCCAAGTAAAGGGTTAATACTGTCCTCAGACAAATATGTTTCACTCCTGTCAGTATTTACTGGGAGTTTTTTGCAAATATCTGAAGGCAGAATTTGATCCAATGTATTTCTTTTTAATTTTATGACTGAAAACCAAATAAAATTCAAAACCCCAGTCCTTTTTCTCCTGTGAAATAGGAAATGCATGAATAATGTACATCATATATATATGTATATATATATGTGCATTCATTTTATACACACACATATATATAAATAATTTTAGAGAATATGTTTCAAGTAATGATTTTCATTATAATCAATAGTATTCTTCAGAATTCAGGGGGGAAAAAAAATCACCAACTTTAACCTCAGGAATAATACTGCACTAAAAAAACTTGATTTCCTAAACAAAATCCTACACATTGTACTGAAAACCAGAAGATAATACTTTATGCTCTTTTGTAATAGCTAAATTTAAGATCAGCTTTAAAGCTCGACAGATGAAATATTGTGAATTTGTTTATTTGTACCACTTTCCTGCATTTCTACATCTCTTTGATTATCTTTTATTGCATAATGTATTTTGATAAAAACAGTTTCACATAATTATGCATGGACTGGATAAACAGGATTTGGGATTTATTTTAATCTGGATAAAAATCTTGAGTCTACAGACTTTGGTATACACTGATAGAGTTAAATTACAAGAAAAACAAAAACAAAAACATTTACAGTGTATATTGGTTTAAAACTATCCTGTTCTGGTTTTCCTAAATTCTCTGTGTTTTCTTTTACCCCTTTGTTACAATGTTATCAGTCCAGCACTGATAATAGCATGCCTGTGATGCTTAGCCTGAAAAGTTGAATTATTTAGTGTTTGAGATCCTTCTTTAAGTTATGCATGTATTTTTTACAGTCCTCTCCCTTGCTCTTTCCATGGATCTTCTGTGCATCTGAGTATCTTTATTGTTTATTTTACCTTTAAAAATAACTCAAAGAAGTGAATAGGTGGGACAAGTTTTACAAGAAGTAAATAAGTGGGACAAATGATATTTTGGATGTTGGACAGATGCTTTTTTTATTATTTAGGGTTTTACCCAGTACCATGAAAGGTACAGAATTTGTATGCATAAATTTGTGGAACCTTCTCCCATACACATACAAGCAAATGATCAATTTTACACTTGTGATAAGTTGTCTTGGCCACAGTGATCATGAAAGTACAGCAGAGCACACACATATGTGAAGGTCCAGAATCAGCAATGCTGCTGTATTGAATAAAGGGCAGGTTCACCATTGCTTTGGTAAGACTTCTTTTGTGAGAAATAGGCAACTGATCACTAGATAACACCACGGCCTTCCCTCCCATTGTAATGGGATCTTAGGATTTCGATCTTTCTTAGGATCGAAACTATTGCCAGTAATATCTTTTCACTAGACTATGAGAAAAGTAAATTAAAATTTTTAAAAAATCAAAAAGGTAATCTGGATTAGAAGTGTTTGGAACAAAAATTACTCATAATTCATTAAACAGACAATATATAGACATGGTGGAAAGCGGTACTGATACTTTTCTATATGCCATATTGGAAATCATGACATATAAGTATCTTAACTGTGAGACTGGGTTTTTTCACTTTCTTTAACAAGAACACTTTAAAGACATGAATGCCTACATTCAATTAAATTACAGAATAGAAGACCTTATTAAAAGAAAGAGGCTTTCAAGAATGTTAATCTATTTGCAACACAGTGTCTCATTGCATTGTATTTTGTGGTCTAATAGATGGAAAACAAAGTCAATTAACAATTTTCCAATTATGACAGTATTTTTAAGACATGGGTCTAACTGTTTTGTTGATGAGAGAGTCAACAGTCTAGGAAACTCAAATAATTTTCTGTCCTCCTCACCCAGGAATGTATCATATGTCAGAGATCACCTTGCAGATGAACTCAAAAACTGTGATAACTTTATAGATGAGGTATTATCCACTGCAGCTCCAGTAATTTCAACATTAAAATGTCGCAGAACTCTAAGTCATGGCAATGACTGAAAGCAAGAGATCCTAACTCTTGATGAAGCTGTCAGACTTCAAATCTCATTGAAAGGTGAATTAGAATCACACTCTCTCAAGGACTCTTTTAAGGACTTTATTCATATCATAAAAATCTAACTCTGCAACACTTTACTGTATGAAGAAAGATAATCATAATAAATAGCATTTATTCTATATGGAGGCAAATAGATGCTGGAGCAGAATTATCACCACCTGTGACTTCGTTCATTCTGTTCTAAATGGCGAAAGCCTTTGGAAGCCTTCTGCTTATAGAAATAGTTAATTTCTGTAACTAATTATCACAGAAACTGTAAATTCTAAATTCTATCTAGAAGTGGAACTAGGTTAAAATATTGAAATGTTTAGCCTAGATGAAGATGTTATTAAAATGCGAGTGTCAGGTGTTTGTGGCAGAACTAAATTCTATACGATTCTTTCCATCAAAGGGACTGGCTACTGGGCAACAGAGATTCTATTTCAAAATCGACACAGTGCAATTCATGAAGCTAAAAAGTGCCTCAGATTGGTGCTAAAATTAGGTGGTAGAAAGATAAAAATAAAGACATAGCTTATTTCTCCAAATATATGAAGTACTATGAATTATTTTTTCTCATTCTTCCAGAACAAACTAAAATGGAAAAAAAATGTTAATCTTTAAGATAAATGGTCAGTTGGGTGAACCCTCCAAGGCACAATATCTATTTCCTGTAATAAATTCAAAATTTATTACTCAAATTATTTGATAACTTTATTCAACATATAGTGATGCCGATGTCAACATATCCTGAGATCGATATTTAGCAGATGAGATCCAAATAGAGATTAAATTTGTGTAATCTACAACAAAACCTGTATTTATTCTTGCTTCTTTATACTTTCAGATGCTAGNCTTTTTCACTCTATGTCAGCTTAAAGTGCTAGAAGAATTTGAGAGTCTACCTTTATCTTTCCCTTTCTATGCTGGATATTTGCCACTCATAAGCAGACTGGTTCTAGGACAAGAAAGCCTGAGGCAAACCGAGTTTCAACGCACTCCAAACAGGCCACACCACACACAAGGGTCCTTCTGTGCTCTTTTCAACTGCTGCCTGGCAGATTGCAGGGACTGGAGCATCTCATACTAGGAAAGGCTGAGTGAGCTGATACCTTTCAGTCTGGAGATGTGAAAAAATATTTAAAGAGAGCATGTAAAGAAGACAGAACTAGGCTCTTTTCAGTGGTGCTCAGTAAGGAGTAGAGGCAGCAGGTACAAGCTGAGACAAAGAGGTTCCATCCAAACAGCAGGAAGCACTTTTTTTGTTGTAAGGATATCTGAGAACTGACACAAGTTTACTGGAGATGGTGTGAAGTCTCCATCCTTAGAGATATTCAAGATACTTAGACATTGTCCTGGGCTATCAGCTCTAGGTAGCCCTGCTTGAACAGTGAGGTTAGAGGTTAGATAAGAAGACTTCCAGTGGTCCCTTCCAACCTCAACCATTCTGTGATTCTATTCTCTAGAATGTTATATTTCTGTTTCATGACAATTGTAGCCAATATTCTAGTTTGCTTTGTCTTGAATGCTTCCTAAATACTTTCTGTTTGACAGATGTCAATACTTTTTCCAGGACTGAGGATAGGAAATCTAAAAATTGTCATGGATCTTACTAATAAAAAATTAGTTATCATTTCCCCAAACATTTGCTAGTTGTCAGAGGTTAGAGCACATAGATGTCTCCAATTCTGTTATCACAAAGATGTATGATAAATGTATGAGTGATACCTTGTTATCATCTTGAAAATGAGAAGTGAATTAAGAGGGACTCCCTCACCATTTATAAAAGACCACATTCTTCAAAGTAAAATTAATCAAGTCCCTACTATCCTCTCTAAACTTCAATCATTTATTCAATATAAGATGTTTTCTCCTCTGTAAGCATGCCAAGTAGGTAAATGAACATTAGCTGACATAGAATGAATTCGATTCCAAACAGGAAAAGACAATTGAACTTGGACTTGATAACTATCAGTGAGAGATAAATGGAGCCCATGGTCACAGCTTCTTTTTTTTTTTTCCCCTTTTTTCAGCAACAGGGATGGTTGAGGCTGATTTTATAACTTTGTACATACCTTTCTTAGAAGATCTATATCTCCAGAATTATGCATGACTGTTGCTTCTAATCATGACTCTAACTGTGAGAATGCAAGTTTGGTTTTTTTTTTCTCACCAGGGCCTGGTGGAATCATTATTGAGGAGATACTGAATGTTACAATAGAAATAGCAAGTGGAACCCAAATCTGTGTTCAAATTGTTTATTAGTTTTGTATTTGTCATTGAGAATAATGTTATTTAAAGAACAAGTTTAAGCCTTTGTAATTTTCAAAAAAATTTTTTTTGCATTACTTACTCCTGCACTTATATAATGTCAAGATTATGTTGGCTGGCTTTACTGTTTTTAAGGTGATCTCATGACTTTGAAGACTGCATGGGTGATTCAATAATATTTAGCATGGTCACACATATTGTGTTGATGTTGATTGCCACATTATAAGAATAGAATTTGCAGTATAATTGTTCCTGTTCTATACAGACAGTCAAAGATATTTGTGAGAAGGAGATACTTCCTTATTAACAGAAGCTAAAAATTCATTTAATAAGGAATATTTTCTTAAAGAAATGCAAATTTAAATATTAGGAATGCACATGGAGTCTTGAGTTGGCAAGATATTTTTTTGTAATTCACAACATAAAATGTAGCTTGGAAACATCAAATACTGTAAGTGTCACCTACTAGACTTGGATTAAATACCTCATTACATACAATGTGGACAATACGGTAAGATCCCTTTGATAAAGTAGTATATAGCAATGCTTTAACAAATTAATCTTCAAATCATCTTCTTTGTTGCATTTCTAAACTTGTGTTAGTGGAATAATCTCCAAAACTCCACTGGAAATCAACTTTATTGGACACCAATATAGACATTTGATGAATGTGGTATTAGAGAGTAAATGTTCTTCATCTCTGATGTCTAACAACTGTTCTAGAGTGTAAGCTGCATGGGGCAGGGACTTTTTAATCACAGATATTTGAACACAGGCTAGTACCTTTCACGTGTTATTGGCATATAACTATTAACTAAGACAACCATTTCATGTTAAGTATAAAATAATTATCAAAGTAATTGTTTCTTTAAAGAAATACTCAAAGTATCTTCAGAAACATAAAACAACACATACGGTCTGCAGGGCTTTTGCTTAATGGTAAAATAAAATCCCTTAATAAATGAGATAAACAGAAGCTGATGTGAAAAATTAATGTAATCTAACCTTAATGCTGTGCTCCTGACTCCAACTATTCAAATAACTTTTCCTATAAGTACCTCTGAACTGAAAACATATTTCCAATTTTGGAGCTCTTCTAAATTATGTTCATATAGATGTACAACAAAAGAACTAATTTAAAATAGCTCTTTTTTACTCACGTGACTAAAGAACAACTTCAAAATAAGCACTTGCCATTTTTCTCCACCTTTATATCTGGATGAAATCAATTATCAGTTTCTCAACATTTTTTACTAAATAAGGTGCTACAACCCACAATGTTTTTCTTTTATTATAATGACATCTTTTAAAAAGTTTTTACGTACTAAGCTGTTTCTAGTGATGTAATGAGTATTGAAAACAGAATGTCACCACAAAAGCCTATCATTTGTCATATTTTCTTTTGTTTATTGTTGCCGAATGCTGGCTTTTTCTGAGGATATATAAACTTCATGTGGTGATGCGCTATACCTCATAAAATTTGTGTGTTTTTCAATATTCTGTTTATTATTTCACAGCATTGTTTTCCATTAGCAATCGTGGAAACATTTAAACTCAGTTAAGGGTATCAGTATTTCATTTGTAAATCATAGCTTGGCTTGTGTAGTCAGAAGCCACATATCAGAAATGTCTTCATCTGCTCCATTAGCAATGAATATGAGTTGTGAATATCTTTATGCAATAGGAGTGAGTGCACAGAGCTTCATTGTTCTGAAGTAAGAATTAATATGGCAAGACGTGAATGTATTTTGTGTAGTATTTTTCTCTGTGCAAGAGTTTATAGAAAAACAGTGCAAAGGATAAATAGGAATGATTTAATAGACCGTTCTAACAACAAAAAAAGAAACATTTTGTTCATATATTCATAAGACTGGTAGCATCAGTTCACCTTTTGCTCTTAGAAATATGCAACAGAAGTAGCCCATCCCAGGGAAAGCTTATGACTCATAAACATCAGTGACAGGAGGTAGCAGAATTGAATGTAAAGAGTGGTGCATTATAAAGAGTGGTGCATTATAATCTCAGGCCCATTCCTAAACACAGCAGGCAGAAACATAAATGGGCATTCAGTAGCAGAAATGTCTATTGATATGATGATGATAATAATAATAATATGACATTATATGGTCCTAGTCAATTTAGAAAATCTTACACGTAATGACTATGTTGTAAGTAGCTCACCTTCTTTCTTCAACACAAAACTAACATGTTACCATGGTACACAAGAGGAATCCCACGGCTTTTACTTCAGGAAATCTCACATTATTCCAAGTAAGGGACAAGCAAGAATCACAGCAGCTGTTTACTGAAGTAATGATCTGCCTTTGTAAAACTGCATATCATTGTTTCAGCGACACATTTCTTTTTCTAATAAAAATCTAAGTTCCACACTTAGAAGCAGAATATATTTAACATGAAAATTTCAGTCTGAAAAATAACTAATCTTGTTTACATAGCACTCACTTTACAAATTATTTTAGCAAAAGTCTCTCGTATTAAATGACGTATCATTTAAAATAAGTGACATTCAATCCTCTCCCTTTAGCATATTTGTTCTTTTGCTGCAGTATATTCACTCATATAGGTTGATTCTATTTTTTTCAAATTTAATAACAAATTTTGTAAGCATTACATACATTAGTAGGAACATTACTATTCACATTGTGTAAGCTTTGCAATATAAATTACACTATGCACTTGTTAAATTAGACCACTGAGAGATCTAAGGCTACCTCCATTTGTACAACACATCTTTCTTTGTGTCCAGGAAGAACACATGAAAAATATAAAAGTGACTTTCATAGCATTCACATGAAATCCTTATGCTTGTCTTTACAGGTCCTGAAGGGGTTTCCAGAATGCCTACAAGCTGACATTTGTCTCCATCTCAACCAAAACTTACTTCAGAACTGCAAAGCTTTCCGTGGGGCCAGTAAAGGCTGTCTTCGAGCTTTGGCTATGAAATTTAAGACAACACATGCACCACCTGGAGACACTTTAGTGCACTGTGGAGACGTTCTCACTGCTCTTTACTTTGTTTCAAGAGGCTCCATTGAAATCCTTAAGAGTGACATTGTTGTAGCCATTCTTGGTAAGTTGATTACAAGGCATGATAAAAGAGTGAAGTGGGTGAAAAGAATTTACTTATCCAGGGGAAGGAAATTTATAGATGTTTCACTCACTGTTATTTAAAATCAAGCAGAGACATGATTTGTTTGAGGAGCAAACAAATCTACAGCCATTCATGTGAGCCAAATAGCCCACGTTCTTGGATATCTAATATGGGCGGGCGTGAGTCAGATTTATCCCCAGATAATTGGCAAACTACAATTAAATATCTAATTACTGCAGTTTTGATCATGCTGCAAGAACCAAAGTCAAAGTTACCTTTGTGCTTAAACGGTGTTAGAGCGTATTAAGATACACAGACTCCTTATATCCTAACTACAGAAAAAAAAAAAAAAGTCTTTAATTTAGGCATTCAGTATGTCTTCCAAAGGTTTGCAGAAATGGCTGCCGCTCACTGATTATATAGAAAAGGAAGATAATAACAGATCAGTGTGATCTAGATTGATACTTAAGTGTAGTAAAGCCAGCATTTCCTCTATAATTATTATTAAGACATTCTTGTTTGTGTAGCATGGGGAGTTACTTGTTTCCTTTCCCAATGAAGATAGCTCAGAACAACGTTCAGTCCAGCCAGGAGCTCCCCTGCAGCCAGTTATGACTCTTATGTGTAACAAACAAGACTTCATTAGCTACAGCAATTTAAAAACTAAAATCACTAAAAACATACCTAAACAACAATACTGATTTGTTTCTCCAAGGTAACATCAGGTAATAGGAATGGAAATTATAACTGAGTAGATTAGTAAGGCTATTGTATGGAAATCTACAGCATTTGTAATGCCAATTTTAAGTTCTGCTTTCTCTTTATCACCCACTGTAGGAAGTTACAGCCACAAATGTGGCCTGGTAGCAGTATGTTGTTATTGACAGACTTGTGGTTGATAATTCTGCTGGTACTTTGCAGGGTAAATATGTGAGCTGTCTCTACAACAGTCATACTGTTGCAACTCATCAGCATAATCAGCTTTAGGCACAAGAAAAGTAGGGAGCATGAAAGGCTAACTGTGAGGTTTTAATGTGAGTGTCTTCCCTTGTGGTTCATTGAGGATTTAATCTTTTACATCCAAACCATGTAAATCTTTATAGCACTCACAATCACAAAACCCCTACAAGCTTATGAACTCATTAATTTCTTCCTGGGCCAAAGATGCAGACCAGTCAAGTTTTGCATCTTACATATATCAGATCCTTGTGCTTTCTTACTGCAGCAGAAACTCAGATATCTGCAGGGCAATGCCACTGTGTCCCAGCCAGCCTACAGCTTCTCACAACAGCAGCCATAGTATGGAGCCTTTCTATCCCAGGGAATGGTGTTCCAAATGAGAGACAGTTGTGCACAACTGCAGCTGAAAGAAATTACTCTGTATGCCTACATCTGTCTCATGATCCATGAGGCAGGAGCCTGCCTGATAGCTGGCTCCAGCCAATGAGTCTGTGGTATATTGCAGAATTTCATTAAAAATAACAGAAGATAATACAAATGAAAATTACTCTGCTGTGAAATCACACAGAAACCTAACATTATCAACACTAACTAAACATTTTAAATTAATTCCTCTTTCTAANCACCAAAAAAAAAAAAAAAAAAAAAAAAAAAAAAAAAAAAAAAAAAAACAACTCAACTCCTTGTCCTCTGTAGCTGAAGAGACTTTAATTCAACAGAGGTAATATGGATGAAGTTGCCACCCTTAACATGTTGCAACTTCATCACAGAAATAAAAGAGTTCTGAGAGATTCTGGGTTTGCCCCTCAGTTTTTCTCAACTTGTCAGCACTGTCAGATGCTGCAGAGCAATCTCTGATCAGTGCTGACCTGACAACAGTAATTCCGTGCCAAATCCTTAAGATATGATGGCTGTGGACCTCAAAGAATCTACCACCTCTTTCAGTCTTGCAGACAAGACCTACAAATGTCATTATCATGTCTGTACTCAAATTGCAGGGAACTTATTAAATGCCTTGAATAGAGACCTTTGCATTCATAAACATTAAGGGCAGAAGAACTATTAGATTATACTGGCTGGCCTCTTTTCTACCATGGACTCCTGTTACATTTCATACCTTTAACAATCTGTTGTGTCTAATGAATGGTGTTTGATGAAACAAACAATGGTGGAAGAAAAGCAATGGGTTTTGACCTGAAGACATAACAAGATGAAAAAGTTATCACCTTTTTTGCCAGTTTATTTTCACACTTAATCAATTTTATTGTTAAAAATGTGTGGTTTATTTCCAGTATAAAATTATCTTGCCTCAGTTTCTTTCCATTGGCTATTGCTATGTGTTTCTTATTGCAATCTAGAGTGAGTTAGAACCAAGTATTTTATCCTGTCTGAAAACATATATACAATATAATCAGGTTACCTCTTAATCTTGCTGTTGATAGGTTAAACAGAGTGTGCTCTTTAAGGTCCTCACTGTAAATGGGCCCTTAAACTATGTTTGGCATCTTTTAGCTGCTTGCTTACCCAATGTTCATCTTCCTTTTTTAGAAAATAGAGAAAACAGAACTAATTGCAGTAACGTAATATAAAAGCCACCAATGTTCAAAGAGAGACAAAATCACCCCTGTATTCTTTTTCACCAGTCTATTGTTTCTCAGTTGTCATGACCACTGTTCTTTTCAAGAAGTATTTTCCCAGCTCTGCCCTAAACCCCATTCTGCATGCAACAGAGTCACGGAATGTTAGGGGTTGGAAAGGACCCCAAAAGTTCATCTAGTCCAGCTTCCCTGCCAGAGCAGAATCACCTATACCAGATGATGCAGGAACAGATCCACACAGGTCATGGATATCTCTAGAGGGAGACTCCACAATCCCCCTGCATAGCCTGTTCCAGTGTTCTGTCACCCTCAAAGTGAAATTTGTTGTCCTCATGTTTACACAGAACTTCATATTCCTCAACTTCCACCCATTGCCCCTTGTCCTGTCATTGAGCATCAACAAGAAAAGCCTGGCTCCATTCTCTGGCATTCAACCTTTACATATTTACAAATATTAATGAGGTTACCCCTCAGTCTCCCCCGCTCCAAACTAAAGAGACCCAGCTCACTTAGTCTTTCCTCATAAGAAAGGTCTTCCACTCTGTTAATCATTTTTTGTGGCTCTGTGCTGGACTCTTTCAAGCAGTTCTCTGTCCTTCTTGAAATGAGTGGGCCAGAAGTGGACACAATATTCAAGATACGGCCTCACCAGAGCAGAGCAGGTGGGGAGGAGAACCTCTCTAGACCACCTACTAACCACAGCCCATCTAATACACCCCAGAATGGCATTGACCTTCCTGGCCACAAGAGCACATTGTTGGCTCATGGTCAAGCTTCCATCCACTGGGACCCCCAGGTTGTTTTCACCTTCACTGGTCTCCCAACCTATACTGATACCTGGGGTTGTTCTTTCCCAGGTGCAAGACTCTACACTTGCTCTTGTCAAATTTCATTAAATTTCTCCCTGCCCACCTCTCCAGCCTAAGTCTCACTGTAGGTAAGCACTACAATCTTTAGATTAGAGCATATTTTCACTGATCTATGGCTGCAGCTGCTCTGCATTGATGAAGGTTGGGTGCAGATTTGGGGGAAAATGAGCAATTAAGTAGAGATGGCACTTTAGGAAACTGGTACCACAAATTTGCTCTGCATCTTGAAAGTTTTGCATACCCTCTGAAAAATATTTTTTAAAGACATTTCCTACTACATGTAATTCTCATTAAAATATTGCAGGCCAAACAAGTCCTGGACTATAGTGGACAACACAAGTGGCATCTTTGTCACCATAACAATATGGTTTAAATCAGCAAAAAAAATATTTTTTTACAAGAAAAACCAAAAGAACCTACTCTAACCATACTGTTTTGATGGAACTGAAGAAAAACTGTGATGAAACCAGGCTTTCCTTTATCTTACTCCAGTTATATGCCTATGTAATTTCAGTTACTTTAATAATTTTACTTTTGAATTGCAACACATATGCAATGGTATTCTGATTGCATGAAGTATTCTACACCATTATTTTGAAGAAATGTATTGTTGAATATAATGGCTTAGTCATGGTTAAAATAATCTGCAATTAATGTTCCTTCTGCAGGGAAAAATGATATCTTTGGAGAGATGGTACATCTTTATGCAAAACCAGGAAAGTCAAATGCAGATGTCAGAGCTTTAACTTACTGTGACTTACATAAGATCCAGCGAGAAGATCTACTGGAAGTTTTGGATATGTACCCTGAATTTTCTGATCTCTTCCTCACCAATTTAGAACTGACTTTTAATCTCAGAGATGAAACTACAAAGGTACATACAACAAGTGATTTCTTTTCTCTTAATGTTGGCGAAATATGTCCTGCAGTGACAAAATTTGAAAATAGCAAGTGAAAAAACCAAGGTTAGCATAATTGAAAGCTAAAAGCCTGAGGCTAAATCCTGTTTTAAAAGAATATACTCACCTGATTGCTCCTGCTGAAGTCACTTAAACACAGCAGAAGTCAATGAAATTATTCAGATTATGTTAGTTTAACAGGATTTGGTTGTATATGTAAATAGTATTAAAGGTTCACTCAGGGAGATTTTGGATGTTCTGTTAGTCATGGAAAAGACTTTTCTTTTTTTTCTTTTTTTTCTTTTTTTTCTTTTTTTTTTTCAGATGACAATAGCTTGGCTCACCATAAGGGGAACTTCTGACACTGAATGTAGTTGTATAGTCATAAAACAAAGATAGATCAGATTATCTGGATTAATTCTGTGATTAGCAATAAAACATGAATTGTTAATTGTCTTATCTTGGAGTGCACCCTGCCTCCCAGGAAACTAAAAGCACACAAGGGATTTTTAAAATTTCACTCAGGTCTTATGATTTGCAGGAATTTCTTGATCTCTTTTCTCCCACAGTGCCTCCTAGGAAACTAAAAGCATGCAAGGGACTTTTGAAATTTCACTCAGGTCTTAAGATTTGCAGGAATTTCTTGATCTCTTCTGTCCCACAGTGCCTAGCCTAAGCATCACATTTTGCACAGATTGCAAGTAGCAAAACTATCAGTGTTTCCTTACTTCAGACTGCCATGGTCAGTTTGAACTGCAAAAGAAAGGGCAGGTTTGGCAAGGTAGGAAGAGTGGAAAGGCTATTGCAAATTTCCTGCTTGTGATGCTAAAGCTTTCTCTAGAAAGTTGCAGGGTACACCAGCAAGTGACAGCTAAACATCGACTGCACTTTCCACAATTACTAGTTTACATTTCATAATTTCTGATATACTGTTGGTTTG
This sequence comes from Psilopogon haemacephalus, assembly GCA_013396835.1. Lineage (NCBI taxonomy): Eukaryota > Metazoa > Chordata > Aves > Piciformes > Megalaimidae > Psilopogon > Psilopogon haemacephalus. The sequence goes on along the minus strand of VWZI01018180.1, from coordinate 29,484 downwards.
TGGTTTCTGACTATACTTTTAAGGGAAAATAGAGGTCCATGAGAAGGAACTAACATAAAGCCTTTTGAGAAATGAGGAGACAAAGAACACTAAGTACTGGGCTGGGAATGATAGGAGCATTGTTGCTAATTACATGTGGATCTTCAGTTGAAATTTTAAAACATAACTTAACTTATGACAAGAATTTATGTTGATCCTTTTCCAAAATAAAAAATTATTCTGAAAACAAGAGACTAATCCATTCTATTCTTTATTTGAAAAATAGTCTCCTTTTTTGTATGTTTATTGAAAAGGTCAACATTATTAATTATGTGTAAAATACAAAATAATTAATTTAGTGATAAAGTTGAAACTGAAAGTTCATATATTTGAAAAGTTCAATATAACAATTTTTGTAACTGATTTCAGCAATTACATGTCATCAGTGTTTTATGATTAATTTTTCCTTAGATTTGATAAAATTGAAACAAAATTCCATTTTATATGTAGTAATGTGGAACACAAAAAGAAATCCTGCATTGCTCATGTTCCTTAGAAATGTTTCAGTTGTTTCTGCTTTCTGCTGTACCAGCCACTAAGAAAGATCATTAAATGTCCAGAATCAGGGGAGAGAAAGGAAGATAAGCTCATCCATACTTCCAAGCTTGCAAATCACCATTTTCTACCAATTCCACTTGCTTCCCATTGTCTATTGTGGTCCAGAAAATACTCCCTCAAAAGAAATGCTGAGCACATTTTGATCTTCAAAACATTAATCAGATCCAGATTTCTTGCCTGAGTAATAGGCTCTTCTGCCTCAACTTGTACTCCTGTCCGCCTGTTTATATTAAAGCGCCTTTTTCTTCTTGCAACTATTCCAGTGAGCCACTACCAAAGCACCTTCCTCACTAGATGAAGGGAATAGAGGAATATATAAACACTTCCCACTTCTTTCATTCTGCCATTCTCCCACATGCAAATCTGCTTACTTGAGTAAGGCAAACCTCACTAGCACAGTGAAGGGAAGCAGGCTGAATCTACTGCCATGGATATATGCACAAAGAACATCACTGATGTTATGTTCATATGTTTGTAAATTTCTCAGTTTTATATAAGTAGCAAGAAGAATTAAATGCATCTCGTATTTATTGTGGAGGAAAATCAAAAAAAGGGGGGGGCAGGGGGAGGGAAAAGCATACCCATGTTCTATAGGAATGGATAGAAGAAGACAATGTTGAGTTATGCTATGTAAATAAGTATCTGAATGAAACAAATCTCACAAAGAGGAAGAGAGGGTCTATAAAGATAAATTAATGAGGGCTAAAGTGTCTGGTGTTTGTCGGCATTTTATTTATTGTTGTAGAAAGCAATGTTTATAATAATTACCTGGTTATTAAATATGCATCTATTTACACTCAGTTACTTCTTGCAGTAGTATCCATTCTCCATTAGTTTTTTTGTTTGTTTTTTGTTTTCATTAATTCCTCCAATATTACTTAAAATACATCTGTGCGAATTCAGGAAGCTGATAAAACAGGGACACATGTCCTGTAAACTTATCATCAGAATGCCTTTGTTTTGCCATCAGGTGGTGACTTTTTCACTCAATCTGCATGAACTTTGTAATGTTAGCATTGTGCAATACCATTAGCTGGGGATGGAGAGGTTGATATAGATTGACTTCTGTAATATTGCCTTTCTTAAACCTTGAACATGATTAACAGTCAATCACATATTGAAAACCTACTCTCTTTAGATGGGACTAATCTGTCATTATGTTTCATATTTCATTAATCAAGTCTGACCTCATAATAAGATCACAAACTACTAATGATATGGATGGAGATAACTGCAACCTACGAAGACGGAAATTGTCCTTTCAAAGTGAAATAGAGAAAGGTAATTAACTTCATTTCTTAAGCTAGACAGCAGTGATTCATTATTCATTGGTATTTCACTTGTAATTCTGGGTACATTAGGGTCCCATTTTGGCTATTACTGTAGCAGCTCTTGAGAATACAGCTAGGAAGCAAAAATACTCTGTGCATTGTTCCCTATATACATGGTTAGAGGATGAAGTGACTTCACAGCTATCAGTGCAGAGGTGTTCAAACACTGAGCTAACTTCCTGCTTTTGCTTTTGAGATAGATATATATACATATATACATATGTATGCAGGTAGGTAGGCTACTTTTTAAACATTATTTGTTTTCTGACAGAACATTTTAAACTTTTTGGAGAAATTAGTCTATGGTATTATTTATTAGCAGCACTGATTTTATTTCCTCAGTAAGTTGCATTGTTGAATTTGATACTATGTAGTGTTTCACCATGGAAGGAAAATATTTTGTTATCAGGAAACAGTGCATTCACCATAGTCAGATTTTGATTCATATGGAAATGTGTAAATGGTTGTCCTGGCAAGCATTCAGGTAACATTTTCTGTGCTTATGTTCACCTTAGAGTCTTTTGGGAGTAATCCTAATGAGGAAAAATTCAGTGAAATATTAAATTATCTCACCAGTACTGAGTACTGGTAAATATGAGGAACTGTACATAGTAGCTGTAGTCAGGCTGCAACAGTCATGAAGAGAGCTAAGCTAATGAAACATTTCCATTTTTGTGTAAGGAAAGCACAATTCCTTGAATAACATTGCCTGTTTATGCTGCAATCGTTTGTCTGACAAATTAGTTTCTAGTATGCCTGTCTTTCACACTCCACAGTTAAACACCAATCATAAATGCAGCATAATACCGATTTATAGAGTTGCAGGGTAGGTGATAATATATGAGAACACTTTCAACATACATCGCAGGTATAATGTTTGATGAAAGAAGACTTTAAGCCAGAGTATGGCTACTCATAACAATGACATTGCTGTTAGACCAAAGAAGATTCTTTAGGGCAGAAAGCCAAGACTGACAACAAATCTGTCAGGAAAATGTCCCCATGAAATATTCAATCTGCTCTCACAAAGTATCTGTTGACAAAGGCCTGAGCAACCTTCACATTTCTTATGAGAAAACATATGCTGCCACTTAGACAAGATGGAAGTGATCTTTCATGTTGTGCCTGCTGAAGAATTACAAATAGGCTTCTCAGGTGTCAATGTGTTACCAAGACCCCTAGGCTTGTATGGTTCTTGTCCAGTAAATTAAATTGAACATCCTCTGAGAAATATCTAGTTGTTCATTCCTTTTGAAAGAATATAATTTCCTGCATTTCTGTCTCTGGGGAAAAACAAAATAAAACAAAACAAAAAAAGCTGACAAACAAACAAAAAGATCAACCAAACTTGCACCAGTGGGGAAGAAAATACAAAGCTTATTACAAGCTCCTTTAGTCCTGGTAATGACTATCTAGTACCTGATAATATCTGAGTTAAATGGATTTGCAGTGTGTTGGAAGGCCATCTAAGAAGATGCAATGGTTAAGAGTCCTTCAATACTAAGAATTGAGTGTACTTATGGGCCACTAACTGCTGCTCTCTGGTCCCTGCTCAGATTCTTTGTATTTTCATAGTCACAGCAAACACACCTTCAATATCAGTTCTCTGTGGTACATTCTACATCCTTTATGATGCTGTAGAGTACTACAGGCTACTGCTGGCTTGTGAAGTAGCGTTCTACTGAATTTAACTTTACATATAAGAGGAACTGGCATTGTGTTTTGATCCAGCGTAGTTAGTCTGTAAAATATAGAAATATATGGGGATGATCCTAGAGAACATCTCAGAAGAACTAAAGTTGAAAAGACAGTTTCTGAACACACAAGCTGTCAAATGAATCTCTGATCACAGTATTATTGCAGATAAAAAATATGTGTTGTACAGCAACTTTTCACAATTGTATTTGGATTTCAAAACTGATGTTTGAATGAGACAGAGTCACTCAACATTCTCACTTTTATATTCTGATATATTACATCTCAGTGATATATTACATCTCAATAAATTCTTAATTATTTGCAATTATTGGGGGGGGTGGAGGAGGGAGGTTGGGGTGGGGAGGAAGAGGAGGAGAGTTAACTCATGGAATAGTCTTCTTCCTGGCACTTTACTTTCAGCTATTGACCTACTAGCTTATTATACAGCTTGAAATTATATCGCTTCCATCTTTAGTGTGATCATCAGCGATTTTCTCCCTTTTTTAGTGCTAAAAATGGAATTGTGTTATCTCAGACTTTAGTTCACGCTAGCTTGATTTGGATCTAGTTGCCATGGTAACTCTTGCTGCACAAGTTTTATCAGGGGTTTAACAAAATCAACACAACTCTCTGTTATGCATCTGCAGTTCATACCCATACATTTCTAATTCCATGAAAGACCTTCTCATGTCACCTATACATATATCCACCATTTCTTACCTGTGTCAAGAAAAGCTTACATCAGCTAGTACATTAGAGTTTGTCATAATGTGATTTTTAAAGAGTACAAGGTTACTTGAGGGACCAGCTTGTTCTTTGATTCCCAGAAAGGACTGCAGTACAACAAGATATCCTTGAAAATTTTAGGAATACACCACCAAGAGCTTATTCTCACTTTCACCCTGAAGAAATTCATTGCAGAACTTCCAGGATAAGCGATTATATTCCTTGAACAGGTGCAGCCTTAGTTCTGTAGGTGCTTAACAGTTAGCCAAGAAACCTTCTCCATGACTGCTTAGAATAAGCCTGACAATTCTAAAGAACACTCTCAGCTGGATTGGCAAGTTAGACTTCTGCTGAAAACTGAGGGATGATGAGCTCCGCCATCTGTATTCAATTGTCTCATTCAACAGTGCAGAATACAATCCTTGCTTGCTCATTTCTCATTTTCTTCTAGTAGTCCCATGTGAGATAGGTAATTTCAAGAGAACTGCATAGGGACAAGAAGTTTCTTTTGCTCTGCAAGTTCTGAGTGCAGATCCCATGATGAATGGGACATCATCAGAGTTGGTTACATCGATATGAAATCCAAACATACAGGTGAAAAATGCAAATGTTGTAGGTGGAGTATAAGTAAACTCACTAGACGCTAGAAAACTTGAGGCACTGCAAAGACTTCCCTGGAGTTCAAGCATTATTACCTTTGCTAGCACCGTGTTTATGTTTTCTCCAAAATTGTAATCTTTTTGGCATTGTTCCAATGTCCAATTACTCTCATTAAAAGCTATTATTTGCATTTAAGTTCTGTAACCGTTAGCTTAAGGCTATCAAAATGGACCCTTTCTGGGCACTCACATAATTTTCTTGAAGCTCTACAAGCAATCATATATCAAATTCGTTCTGGTTAAAACTGATTTTGACATAGAACTTCACTTGTTACATAACCAACTCATAGCCATCCTTTTTTCTTTTGACAGGCTGTATAAAATATTTCCATCATATCCAGGGTAATTAAAATACCGACTGAGTAAACCGGTGTTCACATACTAACTGGGAATTTAATGATGACCTCACTGAAACAAATCTTTATTCTGGATTTTAGCTGTGATCCAAAACCAAGAACATTATGCTGCAGACTACGGTTGGAAGGATAATAAAAACTCCAATGAAGTGATATTGTTAAATTAGTAACCAGAGATTCATGTAGCTAGCACTACTTTAATTTTTGCCAGCTGGCCCAGGAAACTCATAAGAAAGAATTTTTACTTCCATGGATGTGTTTTTAAAAGGCCACAAAAGAAAGTTATTACAAAATCTTTTTATGCAATTATTGTGTACTCTTACCTCAGGTTGGCACAGGCTGTAAAAATCAATTGGGATATGAAATGCATTTTGCAGTGTTTTATTTTTATCGTGTTGCTATAAGTAAACTTACACAGTACTTAATTTTAATTTGAAGAGTTATGCTTCTTGGCTAAACTTTTCCAAAAGTTTCTACTTATCTATTCTGAACACAAGCAGAGTAGTCAGAGCTCTAATAAACTCCTAATTGAATCTTGATTAGTGTAACTACCTTAAGTGTACCATGCTTGTAGGTACTATCCAGGCTAAGAAGCTGAACCATATTAACACAGCTTTATTACACAAGGTACCCAGAGGCCATGGCTGGCAATATAGAAGGGAGGAAATCTTTCATGAACTTACTCTCCTATCTAAAATGATGAGATGAAGCAATACCAAGAGAATGGGGAAACTCTCCTTTACCCCTGCTCTATCCCATTCTTGTTCCCTTTTCCCAAATTATTTATTTAAATGTTTATTTTATGAATAGACTCAGACAAGTACTGTGCTTTGTCCCCAGAAAGAAAGTAGGGTAAAGATCTGGACAAACATTTAAGTTCTTGCTTAATTATGTTGAATTGTTAGTATTATGCTGATGAAGTTAGTTTGAGTTTAATTAGAAAACAGTTTCTAATATTCAGCCAGAGTGTCAGGTGGTTAAACGACCACAAAACAACTAATACCTTGGCAGGCAGCTTATGGCTTGAAACAAGACCTTATGTCCTTGAAATCTTACCTTCAGCATGAAACCCCTAACAGATAGTATATGGTCATCAGAGAGCCCATTACTGCAGTTTTCCATCTGCTTCTATTATTGTTATTGTTATTGCTTTTATTACAGCTTCCAGAGAAGACTCTTGTTTCCAGGAGCTGCTCCCAGACAGGTTGTTTTCAGGAGCCAAATATCTGATGAAAATGTATGCAGTGGCACTTAGCCAACCTCTTAAAACAAAAGTTAATTGTACTACAGCGAAAGCTGAATTCCTTGCAAAAGATAAGAGCATTCTAAACTTGATAGGAGAATTCCTTTGGCTTTTGCCCTGAATCTCTTCTGTGATACACGTTAGTAATTCATTGTTTCTAAAATTTAAATTATTGTTTCCTGAAGTATAAATCAAGAATTGATTCATTATTATATTCATTATTATATGATGATCATTAAAGTTGATACAAAGCCAAACAGAGCAAAGAAAAATCAGAGAAAATGCTGCTACTCCCTCCCTAACTTATCTCATTGCACTGAAAATGGCACAAAGCAGTGTGCACACGTGGCTCAGACAGCTAACCGTGTCCTGGGCTGCATTAAGAGAGGCATTACCAGCAGGGCAAGGGAGGTGATTCTCCCCTTTTACTCTGCTCTTGTCAGACCCCACCTGGAGTACTGTGTGCAGTTCTGGAGCCCCCAGCACAAGAAGGACGTGGAACTGTTGGAGAGAGTCCAGAGGAGGGCCACAAAGATGATCAGAGGGCTGGAGCACCTCTGCTATGAGGACAGGCTGAAAGAGTTGGGGCTTCTCAGCCTGGAGAAGAGAAGCTTAGTGGAGACCTTATAGCAGCCTACCAGTATCTGAGGGGGGCCTACAGGAGGGCTGGGGAAAGGCTGTTCACAAGGTCTTATAATGACAGGACGAGGGGGAATGGGTTCAAATTGGCGGAGGGGAGATTTGAACGGGATTTTAGGAAGAAATTCTTCACTGTGACGGTGGTGAGACACTGGAACAGGTTGCCCAGGGAGGTTGTGTGTGCTCCCTCCCTGGATGTGTTCAAGGCCAGGTTGGATGAGGTCTTGAGCGACCTGATCTAGTGGGAGGTGTCCCTGCCTGTGGCGGGGGGTTGGAACTGAATGATCCTTGAGGTCTCTTCCAACCTAAACCATTCTATGATTTTATGATTCATACTCACTTCAACTTCTAAATTCTTGGGTTTTTTAATATGTCTCAAGTTATTCAAAACTAGCACCTTTCTTAGTCTATTTAAAAATAGGAACATAGATCCTTATGGAAAATCTACCCAGACTTTAGTTCAGGAAGGTTTGAGTATCTCCTTTCATTCTCTATTTTCAGAATCATCCAAGCTTCCAAAGCTCAGAGAGGAAATACATCAAATAGCATGTTAACTTACTAAACTCTTACTGAGACAGAACAGTGACTCAAACAGCTCTCTCCAGTACAATTCATTTCCTCCACCTTCACTATCCAACTTACTGGATATTAAAATCCAAAACAAATCCTGCAAAATTAACAGAAATTGCTATAACAATGGAATTTCAGTAGTTTTTGTCTATAGGTTTCCCACTGAAGATGCAGGAGCAGCCAAATTATTAATTAAATGGGAATTAAAGGAATCTTCTATGATTAAAAAGTCACAGAAAAATAAGAGCTTTAAACCTTTCTACTACTGAGATGAGAAAATGTTTTCACTTTCCTAAAATACCACCACTTTTCCTAGGAATAGGAAGCTTCCTGCATTAGTTTGCAGACATGCACTCTTTTTCCTTGGTGTTACCCAAACATCACAGACATATCCAACTGTATGATTTGCAAACAGGGTGTCTGCAATGGAGGTGTAATTAATTAATGCAATATGATTTTTCAAAATTAATATTGTTTATCATTTTGGTATTGCAAAGTCTTACCACCCCAGCCACTAATTTTAATAATAATTAGGCTCTTCTGCAACAGTCATGGAAAGCATTACATAAATTAATAACTAGATCTAGAAATAACTAGCAAAAATATATAACCATTTGTTGAACTGGAAGAGAAGCTTCTTGTGGTCAATATACCACTTGCCCACTAGATGGACTCAAGGAGCTCCTTTCTGCTTATGGCACAAAGCAATTAGTGAATTACAAGAGGCTTTAACTATTTACTCACAAAATGTTATTTCCCGACTCATGGGGCTAGCTACAGCTTCAGACAGTACCAAACACTTGCAGAGGTCTCTGATGGTTGTCTTGTTGGCTGTTGAGACTTCTGATTCTTGCCAGGCTTCACAGGCTGCTGGGGAAAGGGGGCAGATGATCTCTGACCTGGTCCTGATTTCTCTGGACCATCTGTGTCCCTCCAGGACTTCCCATCTTGACAGAAGACTTTCAAATGTAGGCAGGATGTCTTGTGAGGTGCAGTCTCAGCTATGCAGGCTATCTCATGGAGGCATTTAAAGCCTGTTCCTGGTAAACTGGAAGCAGGCAGTTTCCAGGCTGTTCAGCAGGGCTGACTTATAGCTTAGCAAAGCATAATGCTATAAAGTATGACAGCAGGCAAGCAAGCAGCAAGCATGCAAGAATACAACAGCAGAGCACGTTGTGTTACCTGCTCATCTCTTTTTTATCCTAATGTAGCCTGAGACTAACGAGTGTTTGGACACAAAATAGCCAATCAGAATGGCACTTAGCCAAGCTTGACCATATTAGGTGAAGCTATAGGCTTGATTTACCCAAATTTGGGAAAGAAATAGGCCTTGCATGAGGCAGGCACAAGCCAAGTGCTTACCACAGAATGTAAACAGGAGCAAAACAAGTCTGGGCAAGCCAGAGTCCTTAGACTCAGTGGCTCAGGGTTCTTTTGTCCTCTTTCCTGAAGTTGCTTCTCCCCATAGCAGAATTAGAGAGTGGGAGAAACATGTCTGGGCAAGCCTATTTTGGCCTATCAGGCCTACCACCACACTGTCCTAAAGATAGGTGGTTAATTTGAAGGGAAACATAATGATTAGAAGTGTGAAAGAAAGTAGAAAATAAATACATGCTGAAGAATATAAGAATTTCCATACCCCAGGTTTTAGGATGTAAGTCTTTGCCAGTATTTCAGATCTTGAGGTCTGACAGGTCTACAGGGAGATACAGGACCAAGTTGCTGAACAAGGACTTACAGACACACAAATCCATGTGCCTATTAGAACTTTAAATAAATTATTTGTACTAGATTAAGAAATATCTCAAGAAAACTGTGTGGACCTTTAATAACACTTGTCTCTGTCATGTTCTGAAAATGGCAAAGCTTTGATAAAACCGTATCTGTTACAGAAGATTATTTTTAAGACAAAAAGTCTCTGATGGAAAGAATCTACTTCCACTTTTTCTTTAGTTCACCTAGGTTCTGCTGAATATTATGCCGTAGAAGAGCATATCTATATATTCTGTTCATAAAAGGAAAAATTGAAGTAATATAACAAATTTTCATCTTATCGTAAAAATATTGCATTGTTGCTAATTTAAATTATTAATTAATATGTGATTACTTCAGGATTCATTATATTGGGAAATCCAGCATCAGGGCTCTGAGGCTGAATGTAAGCCAAGATGATTCTGAGATACACAAGTTCAAGCATTAAAATTCAAGATTTATAAAAGTCTTCTGTCTGTTTAATTGAATTCAGGGCAAATTATAGTACTTTCTAATATTCAAGAAGAGTTAAATATCTCTATGGACAAGGCCAAAGCCAGTGTTCAGACAAAATTTCTGGTAGCAAAGGTGGAGTAGCAAGGTCCTGTATGAACATAATTTTCAAGTAAAAATATTAATTGCAGATTGGGTTAAAAGACCTAATCCAAAAGACCTGTGTCAAAAAAAGGGTGGCAACAGAAACAAAAGCATCAGACACCTTGCTATGGATTTTCTTGCTGTAACAGTGTATCTTAAAGGAATAAGAATTATTTTAACTTCACCATAGCAACAGTTATCTACTGTATGACCAGAGACTGGATTGCTTTCATTTTCATGTTTACAAGCAGTCACCTTCCTCATTTTTCATATTCTCCCATTACCTAGTTTGTCAGACAGCACTTAGTTATATTTAGCAATGTACTCCATACCAGTCATATTCAAAATTGAATGGAAAAATAATTAGGTGTATTTCTATTATGAGAACCTGCCTGGAGTACTGTATCCAGTTCTGGTGTCGACAGCATAAGAGAGACATGGAACTGCCGGAGTGGGTCCAGAGAAGTGCCACTAAGATGATCAGGGGGCTGGAGCACCTTCACTATGGAGACAGGCTGCAAGAGATGGGGATATTCAACCTGGAGAAAAGAAGGCTCTAGGGAGAACCTTTAGTGGCCTTTGGGTATGAGAAGGGACGTTTTACAGGGGCTTGTAGTGATAGGACAAAGAGGGATTGGCTTTAAGCTTGAGAAGAATAGATTTGGACTAGATATTAGGAAGAAATTCTTTACAGTGAGGGTAATGAGACACTGGAACTTGTTGCCCAGGGAGATCTTGGGTGCTGCCTCCCTTGGCAACCTGTTGGCCCCCTTCCCATGTTGGATAAGGCCTTGAGCAACCTGATCTAGTGTAAAATGTCCCTGCTCCTGTCAGTGGGATTTGAACTAAATGATCTTTAAGGTCCCTTCCAACCTGAACCGTTCTATGCATCTCTGAATTTTCAATTAGCAGTTTAATAATCCTGAGCCACCTGATTGGCATTATGTAGTGTAGTTCAGCCTACATACAACTTCATAGAACCACTATTCTCTAACTCTACCAAGGCTGGTGCTAAACCATCACAAAATCACAGAAACATTCAGGTTGGATAAGACCCTCAGGATCACCAGGTCCAACTGATAACCTTACTCTACAAGGTTCACCCGTAAACCATATGCCCAGGCACCACATTTCTGCCTCTTTTAAACATCTCCAGGGATGGGGATTCAGCCACCTCCCGGGGAGCATAATCCTGTCTTTGAGAGCCCTTTTAGGTAAGATGTTTCTTCTCATGTCCAACCCTAACCTCCTCTGAGGCCACTTGAGACCAATTCATCGTTCTATTTATTTTCCTTTGGAGGAATGACCAACTCCCACCTCACTCCAGCCTCCTTTCGAAGAGTTGTAGAGAACCAACAGGTCTCTCCTCAGCCTTCTCTGGAATCACCTCTTACTATACACTGGACATGATTCACAGTATATATATATATATAAAACAAAAGTATTATGTATCAGTCATATTGTTCTTACATCACTACATTAAAATCAGTTACTTCAGGAATTAGGATTACCATTTTCCCTGACACAGGATTGTGCATCTTTTCAATTCTGTTTGTGGTACTGTATTTAACCTACTATCTGAAATGCTCAGTTACTGACTTTCATTCTGAATATTTTCTGCCCATGGTGCAAAGGTGAGCACATAAAGCATTTTTCTGCTCTCTGACAAGGTAACTTACAATTTTAAATTAAAGAACTGATAACAAATAGTCAAGATGACCAGCAAATATTTTGCTCATATGTTAGAAAGACAGACTACCACAGGAATATTTGTGAATATCATCTAAGAAATAGCTAAAAGCAGTTGAACCTAAATACTCGCCGGGAATGTGAAGATCTGCAGACCTTTTGAGCAATCAGTCATCCCTCTTCCCACACTACAGTGTGCATTTCTCCTTACCAAGGGACATATTGGCACAGCTGAATATAATATGGTAGGTTTTTTCAAAGGAAAGGGAAGATGTCATGTCTGCTGAGCAGATTTATAGTTATGCAGATCATGCTAATGATGAGGATTATGTGGTTTATGGTTTGGGATATAAATTGCATTCTGTGGGCATGAGGAAGTCATTCACTTCATTTCCTGCACACATCTGAATTTGCCTAGGCATATTATGGGACTTGGAGAAGTAAAGAGGGGTGTCAGCAGAACCACCACCTTGAACTTCCAATGGGAGGTTTAGAACACTGGACTAGGCTCCCCAGGGAGGTAGTTTAATCCCCTTCACTGGAGGTGTTTAGAAGACTCAGGGATGTGGTGCTAACATGGTTTAGCATCAGACTTGTTAGAGATGGATGATGGTTGACTTGATGATCTTAAAGGTCTTCTCCAACCAAAACAATTCTATGACATTTTATTGAATGACTGAAAAAGGGAGCAAAAATTCACCACCTTCCAAAACACTTGGCTACATAGCTAGCTTGATTAAACATGACAAGTTCGAGTTAATGAAATTACATTAATATTAAACAATAGTGCTTTACACATAATATGTTAGTGACACTTTCACCAGCAGTTTGTCACAGACTAATATGTTGAGAGAAAGTATGTTTAGATTGTTCAGACTGGCACTGTCTGAATAATGTAACTGGGTAACCACAGCACGCAAAAGAAATTTGCTGGTCTCTGGTAGCCATCCTTCCAAGATGTATTTTATGCCAGTATTTTTGTGAATCTCTGTCATAACTATATTTCATTGCCCTCATGACAACCTTGTTTTTCCCTTTTCTTTGCTAGTGAAAGTGCAAAAAGCGATACACAAACCTTCTGATAACCACTGTGAGGCTTTTCAAATTTTCAGACAGCAAATGTCAAAGGATATTGCCTGTAAACTTGGCAGACATATAAAATACATAAGAAGCTAAAAGAAGAGAGTGTAAAATAAAAGTATACATCTTTAGTAAAGCAGGAAGTTACAAAATCATAATCTTCAACAAAAAAAAAAAAATAGTTTCCAGCAACGAGTATCAGAATTTTGTCTTACTGGAAAAAGAAATAAGAAGCACTAGGATGAGAAGAGGATTTTTTTAATGATTACATTTATTTTGGAAATGGAAAAGAAAGAAGAGAAGCCTTTTGAAGTCTGGAGTCTGTGTAACAGAAAGTCAAATTAACCATAGATACATATACACAGATAGAAAACTCTTGTCTTCTGGAAAAATCCACAAACCAACAACATTACAAAAAGAAGACAAAATTGGAGAGGTTCACATTCTAAATAAAACACTGCAATAAGTTGTGTAGAGATGTTGTGGATGCCTCATCCTTAAAGTGTTTAAGACAAGGCTGCATGATACTTTGAGCAAATTGGTCTAGTAGGAGGTATTCCTGCCCATGGCAGGGTGATGGGAACTAGATGGTCTTTAAGGTCCCTTCCAAGACAAGCCATTCTATAATTCTGTACTTTTTGTCACGTATTTCCACTGACCAGAGACTATGATGTTGGGCTGAAGTGCAGAAAAATTACTTTGTCATTATTAGGTCCTAAAGAGACAAATGAAAAACGCAGTTTCCATTTTAATTCCTATTTTAGCTGCAAAGTATCATAGGATTATTCTCCAGACAGAATACTCTTTAGCATTAAATAAGAATCTCTTTAAAGCAAAACAACTTTTCACTCTCTGAATATACCCAGATGCCTAGCTCATAAAGGCAATGGTAGGAAATTTTTTAAATGCTACTTTTGAAATAGATCAACTGATTAGTAAATCTTCCTTGATTTCAGTAGGCAAACCCCCTTACATTCATCAGATCTCTGCTCTTCTAATGCCAGAGAGGTCATTATATGCAGACAGCATTTGGAAAAGAGTATATTCTGTTGTTCTTATATGTATGGAGACTAAACACTATTGAATGACTCTGATTTTACAGCAGTGTTAGCAGAATCTGGGTGGTTTGATTGGTGGTTTTTTTTTTTTTGTTTATAGACAGCTTAGTATTCTATGCATATGACAGATAAGACAGTCTGCTATACTTCAGCTGCTATATGATTTTTTTCATTAGAGTCCTCCTCTTAAAATTAGTCTGCTGATTGATTTGTATTCCACGGGGTGTTCATTACAGCTACTGTTAGTGCACAAAATCCCATGAACATAAAAAATTGCCCTAAAAATGGCAATTTCAAGCTTTCATTAGAATCTATTTTTCACAGGTTGAAGTCAGTCAAGCAGGAAGTAATTAAGACAATTTACTGTAGCATGCCTGTATATAGTTCACCGTATATTCCTGAAAGAAGAGCCATGGGAGACATCTACATTACGATTTCTTTATGAAGCTTTCCTGCTTAACAGAAGCAGAAGAAAGTCACTTCAGTCTAAGGTTGTGTTAATTGCCTTTGGAGACTCAAGAGGGTACAGTTACAGAAAGCCTACCTTGGTATTGGTTTTATTTCACTTATCATTGCCAGTCCTCACTGGCCACAGATGTTTGGACTCCTGCAGAGTGCTCTGTTTGGATGTTGCATTCTTTTTATGTGCAGATAAAAAGGATTAAATGAAGCCACAGCTTCATTTCCTTATATTGACCAGAAAACAGTGAATAAATCTAGGGAATATACCAAATGTTGTATTAACCATTAGTGTAGGCAGTAAAGACTACAGACATTCCAGAGAAATGTTGACTGGTAATTAGCACAAAGCAGATGGGAAATCATGCTGTCTCCCCAGGAAGTTAATGCAAACTAGTTACAGTATTTATATGCTGTTGAGACTACTTTGATAAAATGTGTTTTAAATAAATAGCAAATCTGGAATTATCCTGACATTTCAGTTAAAAATGGGTATAACCAAATATTGAATTGGAAATTAGATTGAAGTTTATGATGAAAAGAGAGAAATTGTCTGTATTCATAAATGATCATTCTTGGATGTGAGTCCTATTTCATTTTCACAATGTGTTTTTAAAGGTATTTGTTTTTAATATAGTTTTATTTCCTACTTCTTGAGAGGACTGAATCTGCTGTTCCTCACTACAGACCTAGAATGTGATTAATGAAAGATTAATTCTCCACTTGATTGGTACCCTGATACCATAAATATCACATGATGTTTGTACTTTTCTTATTCAAAAGTTTGTATATTCAGAGAATTGCAATTAATTCTAAAGACTAAGGAATTTGGGCTACTTCAGAAAGTTGTTTTGAGATTATCTCACCAAGGCAGTTGTGGAACTCATTTATTTTTTGTACCAATAGGGTTTCTCTCTACCATATAGAGATTTGGCAGTAATGAGCATAAAGAAATATGCTCTCAGTTTAGGTGGGCCCAGAAATTTTGAAGTTGAGTGGCTGATTACTACATCTGCCTTTTCTGATAGAAGAATAATCAGCAAAAATGCTCTTATGTGGGCATAACTTCAATGAGTAGTTCTGATACTGAGTGTGACACCCATGACTGTTAAAACTGTGAGAAATGTCCAAGAACGTGAAAAATTGGATATGGGAATGAAATGACAAATGATTGTTTAAAACATTAGATTATAGGCTTTCTCAAATCTCAGCCTCCTCTGGAAAAAAAAAAACAGTGAGCAAATAGGAGGGCTGTGTTGGATATAAGCAACTGTTTTGATATAAGAAATGTTTTGCATCATGAGTTACAGTCTAAGGACTACAGTTCCTTGCTACATACATATAAGCATCTTCAAGGACTTCCAAAGAAATATAAATGTCCTCTGATACAGAAACCAAAAAAGTGTTTAAAATAATTTATTCTAATAGAAAGTCAACTTCCCAACTGATCTAATAATCACCCCTATTCTCCTATCAGAATAAAGTAGGAGTCAGTTTCAGGAACTGCATATTATTGTACGCAATTATTTCTATTTATCAGATTATTTCAAAGAGAATGATCACAGTGATCCTGAACCTTCAGGAGACACCACCATATACTATCAATCTACGAAGAAACACTTTGAGGAGAAAAAAAGTGGGTCACCATCGTTTGTTTCCTCCATTGAAGATGAGCAAAAGCCCCTGTTCTCTGGGATAGCTGATTACTCATCTGTAACAGAGAAAACTACAGACATGGACTTTGAAGAAATGGTTCATGCCGCAGAAGAAATTCTTATTAACAAAAGAAGCAGTTCTTGTAAAGGTAATGCAGCTGTTACTGTTTCATAAAGTTTGAGCAGACGCATTTTTTAATATGATTATAAAAAAATCCTTTTCTGAGTGGTTCTACTGATTGTTTACATAATGTTTACTTCTGTGTTTTCTGAAAGTTTAACAAGAAAAAAACATTTTAGATCAAAAATTGATATTGCTCAAGAGGACTGATGTAGTTTAATATCATGCTTGTGGGACTGTATTACAGAGTAGCTGGAAGTCTATTCCTGGATTTGTTACTAAACCATCTTGTAACTAAACTGCCTTAGGAAAGTAATATAAACAGTCTCTTTAACAACTAGTACTGGACTTCACTGAGTGCCTGTGGATGAAAGCTGCACTCAAAGCAGTAAAGAATCTCTCAAAGGCTATTTGATATGCCAGGGTTGGGTGACAGCAAAAACTCCTAGATAATGAGAGGTAGGCAAATATACTGATGGTTGCACAGGCCAAAAAAAAGTGTTTTCAGGGAACTAGTCTTGTTCTGTCTGCTAATAATTCACAACGAAAATAAAGTGAAAAACAATTTATAACATCTTGAAAGAGTGTTATTCCACTTTGGTGTATGTGTTGGGAAGAATGTCATTGCAACACAGAGAACTAATCCTAACTTCTGTAAGTAAAATACAAAAACAAAGATTTGAGCTTTTGTATATAACAAATGGTGACAAGCTATTAAGTAATCTCAGTCACTTTTACATAGAGTTAGATTACACAAATAAAATGGCACCTAACATACTAAAATATTAATTTCTCACCGATGGAAAGGGAAATTAATTAAAAGATCCAGATTAATGTGCAATTTAAATACTGCCAAAAGTTAATTTGCAATTGTTACACTCTGAAAGCAAGAATTACATATTTACTGTTTAATGCTGTTTTCCCCAGCAGTTTGTTTTGTGTTGAGACAATTTAACCATTTAACTATCATTCAATAAAGTTTAGGATTTGGGGCTACAATTTGAAATGTACCTAATGATTAATCAGGCCAAGCATTGCATTTTTTACATCTCAAAGGTATGGGTACATAAGGCCTATTCTTCTCAGGTTAAGGCGATATAAATCTGCACCTTATAAATTTGTTGCATGCATACTGCAATTTGAAAGCTTACCTTTTGCCTACCAATAGCCAGAAATGTGTCCTTGCAGCTATAGCAACATTTTCCAAGGCAACCTATTGCAGATTTTATTTGAGCTAAATTTAGTACATTTAAAGGTTACATATTGTGATTAAGACCACATTCTTTTTTTTGCACTTTATAACTTTGCATTTCTGATAACCTATGTGAAACCTCATTATCTTTCTTCAACTTCGATACAAATTTCAAGGTCAATAAAATAAGATCAGATTTTATTGATATATGTTTTAAACTAAGTTCTTATCCTTGCCATTAACTAGAGATTTATTATAACTTACCATAAAAGTAGCTAAAAACACAATGAGCTTTTTTTTAATACACTCTGCTTGTATGTATGTATGTTTACAGTTCCTCATAGAGTATGGTACCTTATAAATCTTGAATACGAGTGTGCTTGTAAAAAGCTACTGCAATTCATTACCACTGTGGCTGATACATATTTAATTAAGTTTTGTTTTAAGCTTTAGTCATTACTGTCAATGAATGGAAAGACTATTAATAATGTATTCCATAATACGGGTAGAAACTGCATAAGCTTCTCTCCCATAAACCTATAATACAACTTCTAACATTAAAACACATTTTGAGAAGACCTGAAAAAACTTCTACAGTTGGAAATTTATACAGTGTGTCAATGCTATTTTCTGCTTTCACTCAGTCATTATTTGGGCTGTAAGACTGAGTCCTGAATTGTTCAAGTGAACTTAGTTATACATTTATTGAGTCAGTTCTCAGTCTAGGACTTCCAACGCCTTGGAAAACCATAGTTGATTATAAAGTTGGAACTGCCACTGGGCTTTTTCAGGGTTACTCAGGTATCTGGAAATACCTTTAAAGATGCTTAGAATAGAACAATACCACATCTTATAATGTGTTAACTGTATGAATTTATTTTACATGTATTATGTGTATGAATTTATTTTATAATTAGAGTGAAAATTTATTGGCTTTGTCACAAATTAAATATATATTGTAATACTCTACAACATATTTCTGCCCCCCACCCCCAAAAGAAAAAAAAAAAAAAAAAGATGCAATTTCCCTGGACTAATCCATGAGATTTTATTGAATACTTTTTTTTGTGCAAAATAGACAACAACTTGTTTTTTACAAGATATTAAAAAGCAGTAAAATGTATGACCTGTATTTTTGGATTTTAATCCTAAAATTCACTGCTTAAAAGTAAGTCCACTGGATTTACAACATCCTTCACACCCACATCCTTAATTTAAAATTTTACTCCTGAATTTGTCATAGTCTACTCCCTTCACTTCGCTGTGAGCTTTCCCACTTTTTGGACTCTGCAAATTGTGCATGTGTGCCTGCTAAAACCAAATTACATGCTTCTGTAACATCATTTGCCTCTTTCCTTCTGTTGGCTTAAATGGCTGAGAAGCTGAGCAGGTTTCTGTGTAGCCAAGATGAAATCTCTCCCCACTTCTTTCTACCGAGTGCATAAAATCAGTTATAGGTCATGTCACAAGAAATTCAAACACTCTACACCTCCAGGAAACCTTCTACCACCTGCTAACAAAAGATCAGATAAAGAAGTAAGCACCTTTCTCTGATAAAAAAAGAGAAGAAAGTCACCTCCTACACTTTGAGTCATGTAGTGAGAGCTCCCCTTCCTGGTTAAATCTACTTGAAATACTAAATCTGAACAAGATTTTTTTTTTTTTTCTTCATTTCTTTACTTTGAGCAACACTGATCAAAGATGTGTTTGAAAAGGGTTAGCTAATAGCATTTGGACAAACATCTTACATGTCACCCATGCTATGTTTTTTACTCTTTTCTTTGAAACACAGATCTGGCTGCTATGGTTGCTTAGAAAAAGTTCACAAGTGTGAAATTAGTGCAACCTATGCTGAGTTATCAGCATGCAGTGCCAAAAGTGTTAGGAGAAGCTCTGAGCAAACCATTCAGGAAATACTGAGGAATGTGGTTTTCATATCCAACTGCTCAAACAACTGAGGCTAACACCTTATAAGCAGTCAAGGATTTTGTCCAGCTATAGGTTGAAGCAGAAGTCTGTAGAGCTATTGCAGTAAGAACTCCTAATACATTCTGTAACTTCTTTAGTTAGTTACAAATACAACCCAAACTGGAGCTATACTGAGCTGGTGTTGAAGATTTTATCACAGTAGAGGGGGATCTGAGTGGTACTGAGCAATTTTTGGCTGTTTGCGTAACAGAGGTACTCAAAGTAACAAAGGTTTGGGGTAGGAAGTAGACACAGAGGGGTGAGTAGACACAGAAAAAGCACTATTCAATGTGAGAATGTGGAGCCTCTACAAAGCTCCCAGCAAGATCTTCATTCTATATCTCATACGTATATGTACAACTGGCATATCCTTGATTTGTAAACTTTCACCAGTTTGGTGAACAGAAGAAACAGCCTAGAGCCTGGAAAGTAAATTAAGTAATATATTTACAGAGGTGTAAACAAAGCAAATTCACAGAGGAAGTAGAACTAGCTCATACCAGACATCCAAGAAAAGGGAGTGTCTCTGAGTTCTTTTTAGGTGGTAAGGAAAGTGTTTAATCACAAGAATAAAACAATAAATACATTATTCATTTGAAGACTGATTTTTAAATATGTATATATTGTGTATACAATATATAAAGATTAGAAGGGTAACTCCATTCAGTGAGATACTCTGCAGTAAGATCCCCATAATGTTACTGGGATTTTATTACCTTGAAATAAATGTATGTACTAATAAAAATTATCTGCAGTTCAATCAGGAATATATATATATATATATACACACACACATAATTATTATTTACTACAAAACTTCATTTAATATTAAAATATCTCTGACTGGCCCAGCAATGCTGAATATTTAATTCTTTTAGGACTCACAAATTATTAAATAAAATGGCACCTTTCACCCCACAGTGCTGTAAGAGTTTTTGAGACATGATTTACACAATTATGTAAAGCTGGGTTAGAGACTAGTGATGCTAAAAGCTACATCACTGAAAATCAATTTCCTTTTTGAAAATAATAACCAGTATCCTTTTTCAAGCAATAAGAGCTGTGTTAAATGGTCTCTGTCTCAGGGAAGACATATACTACACTTCACCAACCTCATTAAGACAAGCATTGTTAAAATTGGTGATAAGAAAGGCAGCTTGCTGAGGTCTGCCCTGTTTTCTCTACAGGGGCATTCCAATGTACTGTAATGCATCTTCTGTGCTGTAAATGAAAAGCAAGTCCTCCTTTTACACCAAAAATCTAAACAGTGAATACATTTCAATAGGGCATTCAAGGGCAGAAGAAGGAGTCTTAGCCAGGTCCTGGAAAATCCAAGTACATAATTTAATGCATTTAGTTTAGGACAAATCTTTCTAATCTCAATAAATAACAAAAATATTAAAAACCAAATAAAAAATAAAAAGCCAACCCACACCTTGAGAAAACAGGAGTTTCATTGGTAAAATTATAAAAATAAAATTAAAGAAATAGGAGCCATTTGGTGGCAGAAGTCTGATGATGCTAATGAGACAAAGCTGTTCAGCTTCAAAATGTTAGCATGAAGGGATCACTTTTATCTTTCCTTAAACAGTAGTAAAGAACAAAGAGAGTTGTTCAGACAGTGTGCTAATATACCAATTTGACTTGCAAGCTTTCCAGAAACATGAGTAAATAGGATGCTTATGTCCCTCCAACAGCATGTATATAAAGCTTTACTTTCATATGTTTTGTTTTTTTACTAGATATCACTGATAAAAGAAACTGGGATCAAGAGAACATCCAAGAGTACCACAACTCCCCAGTTCAGTCAGCATTACCTCATGTTTCATGGGGGATCTGTGAAACTGAAAGTGACTTTATATATGGAGAAGTAGAGAATCGATTAGATTTACTTCAAGAGCAACTCAACAGGTAAAAACAGAGATATGACCAGAAAAAACATATGCTTGAAAAAATACATAATACAACTGATATTAATGACACTACAGAAGGAATGAATTTGCCCAGAAGTTTTAAAAAGCACTGTGATCTTCAGAAGTTCAAAACTACAAAAATATGCCTGATTGCAATAGCACTTTCTTGTCTGTATGTATTCAGAAGAGCACAAATATCACCTAAATTCAGCCTTAGAGATACTTGGGAAAATCTACTCTGGGAACACTAGTACAAATCTTTAAATTAATTTAAGAACATTTGTGTTGCTAACCTCTAGGTACCCACATCAGCTACTCTGAATTGCCTTGCAGAAGAGCCCTTCTCCTCAACTGACTTTTCAGGAGACCATATTTTTTTTAGCCAAGAAGCCGTACTGAGGCATCTAAACTTGCTACATTTAAATCTTGACTCACTAAGAATTCTCTTTCTAGATACTTACATGTCCATAAAATGGCAGTTTTCAGTATCTTCAGTATCTGAAGTAATTTTTCTTTCCTGGAGACCCAAATTCATTTTTTGATGCACTAACTTATATGCAACTGTCTCTGTAGTATCGGTAAAACATAGAAGTATACAAAGGCAAAATACCTATATCTGTTAGAACAGAAAAACATGCTCTCTTTGTCAGAATCTGTTATTAGCTTTGCGTTATAAAATGTTTCATCCATCTCTCCATTGCTCTCTGACATACCATTCCATGCTGGTAGCTCAGTGGCATAGCTTGTAGCATCTTAAAATATGGTTGCTGAATTTTGATCCATCCTGCACTACAATTTGCCATGTAATTTCACTTAATTATAAATTGCCCTATGCTCAGGTCTTTTTATATTTTCTTTTTTATATTTTCTTTTTTATATTTTGCTTTTTCATATTTTCACTCTGCAATTCCATTACTTTAAATATTTTTCCATGACCAATACTATGACATGCGTGCAGCCCTAATTATACTTTAGTAGCTCTTCATTGCCATTCTATGCTGTATATTTTAGCAATCAGTTTAAGTCCAGGTTTACTGCATATTGCTTCCTTATTCTACCGTAAGCCAATCAAAACATAGTGTTTTTTGATTTCTGACTACTATATAGTACATTAAGAAGATATTTTTAACATGCAAGCCTAAATTGCCATAATTTCTAATTGCAGTAAATTCAAGTAATCTAACTGTAAACGTCATATAATTAAGCAGCTGCATGTTTTCCATCAACAGTGTGTAGCCTTCCAGTTATTTTTTTTCCTGAAACATTAAACTCTTGAAACTGATTACATGTCACTTTTATCCATAGTTTTATCAAATTCCTATGCAAAATCTCAGTATTTTCCTGAGTGAGAACATGTGATTGTTGCTGATAAACTAAGATTTAAATTGCCATGGATTTTAGTAATCATTTTATTCTGTAACTCTAGTCTTGTGTTTAAAGCTTTTCACACTTTCAGGATATTTTGGACCTTGCTGGGTGGTCTACAAATGAAACGGGCAATAATCTTTCCTGTTTATATCAGATTTGACCTGAGGGACTAAAATTATAGTTATTTCTTCCTGAAATTTTCTATGTCAACCTAGAGGCTTGGCATAACATTCATATCATTGAATTTATATAGAAGGCAGGAAAGCCACTGTACAAGGAATACGGCCTAGAATTCTCTCTCTTTCTCCTCTTAAAATGTTTGGAATTTCATAGGGGCTGCGGGCTAAGCATCTAAGTTTCTGTTTCCGTAGGTCTCATGACATAAAGTTGTTCTAAAACTTGGAGAAAGGAGGGGGAAGTTATATATGCAATGATGATGAATAAAGACTTCTAGAGGCATTCTTTGAAGCATTGGGAAAATCCAATCAAATACTGACAAAGAATGGAGTGACTTTACAATTAATTCATTATTAAATCTAATGTCCAAGTTTCAGCCTTTCTTGGTAAGAGCTGATGCCACAAAACCAGCTTCTCCCAATAAAGGAAGAAACATAATTCTAAATACCCTTTGGACAGACCTTTTGGATTCATTTCATTGATGCTTTTATGAAAAAATGACAGAGGCAATGAGCAACTCCATCATGATAAAAAGTAATATTGGTGTAGCGCTTGGTGAAAGCAAGAATCTGCTAGCACAGGATCACTTGTTGCTGTTGTGGAGAGCCCAAGTCATAACCTCCACGACATTAAAGGCTGCTAACAAAGATTTGTTTAGTCTGTCAGAAGATGAGTAACAACGCAGAAGGCTGTATATCTGCGTTACAGCCTGTCATGGCATGTTCTGTAGCCTTCCAGCAGCTGGGGAGGCACAGTAGGCATTACCTATTGCTGAGTTTTTCATATATCTTGGCAAGACCATTTGAAAAATTTCATAGCACTGAAATGATTTAAGTATTAGCAACATTAAAATTTATTGAAGGGTGTGGGCAAGTGGGGTGGAAGAGAAAACTACTAAATCTGAACATCAGCAAATTTGATACTAACTATGAGCCCTGATGAAGCCTGAATACATTTTCACAGTAAGGAGATTTGGGCTCTTGTGGGATTTTTTTACGATCTAGAAAATATGATCCATTTTCTAGCTGTGGAAAAACACAAGTGTGGTTTTCTGGTTATTTTAGTGCATTGCATTAGCATTGAGAATGTCAGAATTAATTGTGGGGTGCATCAGAAACTGAACCCCATCCTCAGCCACTACAAATCAATTTAGTTACAATGAAGAGAGAACATTTATTACAGTTAGTTTCAACCAAAGGCCTGGTCCACTATGTTACTTTTGTTTGCAACAGAAGGGACAGTAGAGAAAACATTCTTAATGTAGCAAAAAAAGACTAAAGACAGGCACACAGATATCTCCTGCAAAGGAAAGGGAAGGCAGCAAGCTTTGGAAGGGCTCAGTACTCCCTCTTCTGTTCTTTCCTATTTAAGACATCGGTATGACATAACAAGCAATAGTTCGGTTTATTAATAAGCTGCCGGTCTCTCTTGATTGCATATGTAATGACCATGTTAAAATATACCTATTTCTGAACATCAGTTAAGTGATTTTGTGTAATTCTCTAGGCTTGAATCCCAAATGACTGCTGATATCCAGACCATTCTGCAGCTTCTGCAAAGGCAGTCAACACTCATTCCACCTGCCTATAGCATGGTGACTGCAGGTACAGAGTATCAACAGCCAACAATCCAGGTGATAAAAAAGCTTCAACCTGTGGCATCAATTAAAACAGACAAAAGTTTCAGTCCTTCATCTCAGGTAGGTACATGTCCAGTAAGATTAAAAGGGGTTTATTCATCTTTTTAGCTTCTGATGGAAGAAATCCGTACCAGCCTAATTGCTTATTCACTAGCTTAAGGAATTTAGTAGTAGTAGCACCTCCACAGTAAATTTAGATACCATAGTTTCAGAGGCCATATCCTCTATGCAGGTTAGACAAATATAAATAATAATTTCATAATCAGACTGATTTACTTTATCATGCTCTTCACAAAAGTTAGAAGAAATTACAAATACTAGACACAACTATGAACACAAATATTTTCCAAGCACAAGACCTGCCTGCATGGACACATGTGCCTTAGATCCCATTCATGAAGTCCTGAGAAGCACCATGACTATGTTTTCATGAAGGCATAGGTCAAACAAGCCCAGCTGATGCAGCGCAATGTCTAGTTTATTGCTACTGCTGGAGCTATGAACACACAGGCACACCTGTGTTTCCCTATACATTTATCACCTCAATTCTATTCAGGTAAAATTTGAGGATTTTCCAAATTTGTTTGGGATTTCTGGAGTTTAACAACTTGGGTATACAATTTCCAAACAGTTGGACTTGACAATCTTGGGTGACTGTTCTATGGTTCTATGATTCTATGTAGCATACAGTTAGTAAATTAAGCATGTTTGGCTGTGTCAGATTCTTTATGCATATGCTTGAACACATATAGGTACAGAATGTTTCCCACATCCAGAAAGCATTGTAAAGATTAACAGGGCAGTAACTGTGCAGCAGTAACTTTTCAGAAGTGTAAACCCACTGTGTGTATACCTGTGCAAAACATGCACACATATCACAGAATCACAGAATGTTAAGGGTTGGAAACAACCTCAAAAGATTATCTTGTCCAACCCCCCTGCCACAGTAGGTCACATATGAACATGTCCAGGTGGGTTTTGAATGTCTCTAGAGAAGCAGACTCCACAATCTCCAGACAGCCCATTCCAGTGTTCTGTCACTTTCACAGTGAAAAAGTGTTTCCTTATGTTGGACACCTGCAAAAGTCAGCAGGCACACTGCATGCCTCACACAAATTCCAAGTCTAAAAGTGAAGAATGAAAAGCTGAGACTGGAATCCAAATGGTTACAGTGTTCAGAATGATGCAATTCCAGAGTTAAGTTATGAAACATAAGCACAAATTCAAGAATGTTTGAAATCTGATCACGTCTCAACCATACTCAGTCCTTCAGAAAGGGCTGTTTATATGTATATCTTGATGACATACAAGCAAGTCTGGGGAGGAGGCAAGACATCCAGACTTAATTAATCAACAGAATCACATTCAATTGCATTAAAACAAATACTGCACCCTGTAAAAATATTTCAGTACACCTCTTAATTTTTTAAGTGACCATCTCAATGCACTAAATTTTGAGCAGAACAGAGCATGGAAGAAATCAATTTAATTACGATCATGTTTCTTTTCCTTCTTTCCAGTGTCCTGAATTTCTAGACCTTGAAAAATCAAGACTTAAATCCAAAGAATCCCTCTCAAGTGGAGTGCATCTAAACACAGCCTCAGAAGACAACCTGGCTTCTTTTTTAGGTCAAGAACATGACCAGCCTGTAGCATGTTCCCCACAACATTGTAAAACTTATGTCCAGCCAGTTAGGCACCCTTCCTTGCCAGAATCTTCACTAAGCACTGTAGGAATCTTGAGTCTTCATAGGCATGTTTCTGATCCTGGTCTTCCTGGGAAATAATAATTTTATACTATTACTTCACATAAAAATGTAAGTGCTTTTAATGGCTGTTTTCCTCTTTTTTTTTTTTTTACTCCTTTTTTTCTTTTTTAATTTAAATCCTCTATACTTGACTCAGGGGCGACAAGGAATATACCATTATATGCAAAAGTACTGTATATTTTNAGGCACCTTATATATATATATTTTATTTTTTTTTTTTAATAACATGCATGTTCTGAAATTACAGTTTATGTTGCATGAAGATTACCATTTACTGCTGTCATGGAAATAGCATTTTATTGTGAATATGTCTTCAAAGCAAATAATAGACCAATAACAATAATTCACGCAGAAAATTCTCTTACCTGACCATGCTAAAATTCAAGCAAAACATTCTTCTAGCTCACTTTTGAAAAATTATATATTTTTCTTCTATTGAGCTTTTTATAATTAATCACAATTATTCTGAATCTAGAGAAAGAATGCGACAACCAATTCTTCCGGCTTTGCAACAATTAGGACAGAGAAACTAGCCTCCTTCCAAAGCAGTTAGAAGTAGGGATATATTTTAACAGACAGGAAAACTCTGCCTCATGCTGGGAAATACCACCACAGGTTACATCAACAGAACTCAATTAATTGAATAATTTGCTTAGACAACTTTATATAACAATTTTTTTTTTTCCAAAGAATCATCACAAGTTAGTTCTCATGGACCCTTCGTCCGTCACACAAGCATAATCAAACACATAAATAAATCTAATTTCTATATAGCACAGAAGACAACATTCCTTTTTTTAATATAAATTAGTAACAATCTGTTCAATTAAAAACAAAAACTTGATGAATTTTTGTTTTTCTAATCATTAAGGCGGTTGTTTGCAGTTATCTGTTTTTACTGACTGACCCCTCTACAATGATCCTAGATAGGATATATGTATATGTGGACACACACCACACACACGTTCCTGTATGTGTGCGTGTGTGTATTTTATATATGTACATATGTGTGTATATATTTATATACACATAGACACAAGTGTGTGTATATACCTACACTTACATGTAGGAGTATAGATATAGAGCTAGCTATATATATATATATATGTATATATGTAAAATCACTTTCAGGAAAAATTGTAAACTTTCTTATTACAAAATGAGTAAATTTAGCTTGTGTCCAAAGCTGACTACATTAGAATAAAATGATTTAAGGTCTGTAGGCTTTAAATACAGTATGTACTGTATATGCATAATGCTTTGTGAATACTTAGATTTAATTTTATTAAAATATTATTCTGCTTCAAATGTCGTGTTTATTTTAGAAAGAACTGACCTTTTTATTACTGTTCTTAAATATTTTTTAATGTTCACATTATTTTTTAATCTTAAGCTTTAATGTGAAATTCCTCTAAGAAGAGAATTGCTTTCATGAAAGGACTTACTGGGGGAACAGTTCAATTTTAACTAAAACCAAGTTAATCTGTTATAAACCAAGGCAATGCAGTAGTGATTGACCCTCACATTAATAGGTACATACATTGGATGTTGCAGTCAGAATAATATCTAACACATTTAGTCATACACAGCCAGTAAATAAACCCAAAGTGTCTGAATCTTCTCTCTGTTAAAATTAATGAGTGTTGAGCTACTGAGCAAGGCTCTGCTCTACCTTTACATATAAAGATACAAAAATCAACTGAATACCATTGTAAGTGAATAAAGAAGCCAACCCTTCCCACACAAGATCAGATTTTGTTCTGTCTCATGCTACTGTTGAAAGGTCCAAATGCTACAATGTGCTGACTGCTCTTGCTTCTACCACTAAGAGGAGGTCTGCACTGCATAGTGCCTTGCAGGATTGGACCCTGGGTGACAGCATCATTATTCCAGTCAGAATCTCTGCTTGTCTATAATCCATGGAAACAGGAGAGCTAAATAACAAAGTGAAATAGCTTCTGCTTGCATTGTTTTTTCCTTTCTTCTGTTGTTTAAGAGCATGCATTACCAACTTCTGCTCTATCTTAGTCTAGTAACTAATATTAATGTCTGTTACAATGAACAACCTAGCACATTTTCTAAAAAGTATTTGTGGTTATGATACATTTAAAACAGTCTGATTTGATTTAAAAATAAAATTAGCAAAACCAGCGTAACGCATGAGCACTGCTTTACAAAATGCCTTTATCTAATTTCATCACTTGGTATTTCACATGAACACAGACTGAGCAAAACAAGTGGAGTGCAGAAGGACTGTTGCGGGGAAAAAAAAAGACAGTAATTTTATTAGTCCATAGCAAAGCAGCAGCTTCACTTCTTTGCATTTATCAGGAAGAAAAATCTCAAATGGGGGCAACTAGGGAAGATTCTGCAAAGTTATGAAGATTCTAAGTTCCTTAGACATGTTCCTACTGTTCACTCAGTAAATACATTCTCTGGTCACATCACAGCCACTACCCATGGATGAACCTTTTCCTACTGCAGATTGTGCCCTAGCAATCAACTCTCTCTTGTGAGCACAGGTCACTCACCAGAGCTTCTGCATGACACATCAGTATGAGTAACACGCAAAAAGCTGAAAAACATTGCTTCACACGGCCTCTAACTGCCTGCTTAGGTGAAGCAACTTGAGGTTTTTCCACAGATGAAGTACACCTTCCTGTTTAAGAGCTGCTGAGCTATCCTGGACACAAACAGATTGCAATAGCAGCACTGCAGAAGGCAAGATTCCTCAATTGTAAGATGTACGTAATGCCACATCTGCACATAGGAAGTCTGATATTTCTATACTGTCCTGTTAAACATTTTGACAATGTGAAGACTAGTATTTCATAGAATCATAGAACGGTTTAGGTTGGAAGAGACCTCAAAGATCATCCAGTTCCAACCCCCTGCCACAGGCAGGGACACCTCTCACTAGATCAGATCGCTCAAGACCTCATCCAACCTGGCCTTGAACACATCCAGGGAGGGAGCAGCCACAACCTCCCTGGGCAACCTGTTCCAGTGCCTCACCACCCTCACTGTGAAGAACTTCTTCCTAACATCCCATTCAAATCTCCCCTCCGCCAATTTGAACCCATTCCCCCTTGTCCTGTCATTACAAGACCTTGTGAACAGTCCCTCCCCAGCCCTCCTGTAGGTCCCCCTCAGATACTGGTAGGCTACTATAAGGTCTCCACTAAGCTTCTCTTCTCCAGGCTGAAAAGCCCCAACTCTTTCAGCCTG
>VWZI01018179.1:115838-137413 GCA_013396835.1 Psilopogon haemacephalus | reverse complement strand
GCTGAAGTCCTCAGCTGCATCTGGCAGGTTTTGCCCAAGCACTAATTCACTGCTCCAGAGCAGCCTGACTAGAAATGCTTCAAAATAGAGCAGTGGTGGTGGTGGTGAAGTCACAACTCACTCTATGGCTTTCTTCAGGCAGTAAAACATTGCTGTGCAGCACATCACCAATACAAGTATCAGGGAAAAGCTGGTTCCTATTTCAGTGGCTACCAAGTCTGCTTTCAAGTACTCCAAAAATTGTAAGTCGACATTCAACTGCTCTTGCCCAGGAGTGTCAGCATTCCCACCGATGTCCTTGGCTATATCTAGGGGAGCAATGGCAATGTTAGTCCATCCTATGTAGCACTGGCAAGCTTGCAGCACATTTTCTCTGCCAGGAAGTTCCTCTTTTCCCCCCTTAACAGTGCCTAGAGACACATTGACACCTGCTGGGAGGCTCACAGCTGAGCCAGAGTCAAGGGCACCCTCCCTGGCCTCTACAGTTCCTCCAGCACTCAGTAGGGTTTCAGAGGACTCTTGGGAAAGCTTTCCTGCCTCCCTCAGGTGATTTGCTCTTGGAGGAACTCAACTAATACCACTGAGTTGAGTTTAACAAAATAAAATAGAGAAACCCAGAGAAACCCAGTCTCTGCTGTGTAGCTCAGCAGAGACTCCCCCATGGGATTCAACGCAGGCTGCTGGAGAAGTCCTCTCTAGGGTCACATCTGTAACTGAACACCCAGAGAAGCTGCAGTCAGCTCCTATCATCTGCCTGGGCACAACTGAAGCCCAGCAGCCATCAGGGGCTGAGGCAAGCAGAGGGCACCACAGGCAGGTCTGTGTGGTCACCCTGCCAAGGTGCCCATGTGGGTGTCCCTTGGGCTTGGAGCTGGCAGCTGCCAAAGGCAGGATAAAGCCATGAGCTACCTGTGCCATCTGTGGTAGGCTGGGTGCTGGGAGCTGGCTGGGAAGCTGGGTGGCCTTGGCCTGCAGGCAGGGCTGCAAAGAAGCACAGGAGAGATGAGCTGCAGTGGCACAGCTGCAGACACTTCTGCAGAAGGCAGTGGCACCCAGGGGCATTCTGAGCCTGGCACAGGAGGTGAATGCCTGCCAAGGACTTACCTGTGGGGTTTTTCTTAGGCAGAGGCAGAGACTGAGCAGGTGAGGAACCAGCAGCCACAGGACTCTGAGTGCTTCCAGTTTGCTTGCTGGACACAGCTGGAGGAGCAATGGCAATGTTAGTCTGTGCTGGGCACCACTGGCAAGCTTGCAGCAGGTTTGCTGTGGCCAGCAAGTTCTCTTTCCCCCCAGTGCTGGTGCCTATAGGCAGCTGCCAGCCCCTGGGACAGGTTGTCCCTCCCAACAAAACCCAGGTGGCCAGAAGGAGAGGATGGGGCAGAGCTGAGCTGCTTGAGCCGTCCTTCCTTCAGGGCACAGGGGCACAAACCATGGGTGCCCAGGGACAGCCACCCCCATCTCCCTCCCTCCCTTGCCAGTGGCAGGGACCCCAGAGCTGCTGCTGTGCCAATCACACAGCACCTGCTTGAGACAGCAACCAGGCAGCAAGGCCTGAAGCCCAGCAGGGCTGCTGGAGGCTGGCATCCAGCCCTTGCCCCTGTGCAGCCCACAGTGTGGGCAGAGCTGTGCCTGCAGCCTGCTGCTGCTGAGGCTCACAGCTAAGGCAGAGGGAAGGGCACCCACCCTGGCCTCTCTCCAGTTGCTCCAGCAATCTCTGAAGCGTTGCTGAGGCCTTGGAGGACTTCTTTGCTCCTTTGCCTGAGTATTTCCCCGTTGGAGGCCCTAAGGAGAAAGGGTTTAGCTGAGTTTCACATGACTGAAAGACAGAGAAGCAGAGCTTGGTTTTGGGCAGGGCAGCAGACACTCACCCCTGCGATGCCCATGTGGCTGTGGAGCAGGAGGCTGGGGAGCAGGAGGCTGGGGAAGAGCTTGAGAGGTCCTCTCTGAGGTCACATCTGAAACAAAAGACCCAGAGAAGCTGCAGTCAGCTCCTGTCATCTACCTGGGTACAACTCAACCCCAGCAGCCATCAGGGGCTCAGCCTAGCAGAGGGCACCACAGCAGGGCTGTGTGGTCACATTGCCAAGGTGCCCAGCTGGGTGTCCCTTGGATTTGCAGCTGGCAGTGACAGTGCAGCCACTTCTGAGGCACACAAAGGAAGGGCTAGGCTGAAGCAGGGCAGCAAAAGCCTCCAGCCCAGGCTTGTCGGGGAGCAGAGCCTGCTGGCCATGAAAGGCTGCAGCAGCGCCGCTTGCTTACCTGCTCCCCTCGCTGCCACTGGAGCAGCGTGGAGAGGCCTGGCTTGGAGGGCCACGAAGAGGAGGACGAGGAGGAGGTGATAGATCAGGGCCATGGCTCCTGCTCTCACACCACCCCGGAACTGCTGTCGCTGCTGCTGCTGCAAGTTCCACGTCTGTGGTCGCTGCTGCCGCCGCTGCTGTGCAGTGAAGCCCAGGGGCAGTGTGCTTGCTTTTCACAGCTTGCTTGGCATGGTGACATCAGAGCCACTGCTGTGACATCACAACTGCCTTGTGAGCTCAGCGCCGTGCTCAGGCTCACGCAAACTGCTGCCACTGCATCCATGGAGACCTGCTGGAGGAGATGGAAGAGGGCCAAGTTCTGGGCCCTGCACCTAGCTCACAACTCCCCCACGAATGCTCCAGGTCATGGGCAGAGTGTCTGGAAACTGTGCAGTATGGAAAGACCTGGGGTGTTGCATCGACTTGGGCTGAAGATGAGCCAGGCTGTGCCCAGGTGGCCAAGAGGGCCACCACCATGGTGGGCTGGACTAGCAAGGTGTGTGTTCAGCAGGGCCAGGGAAGCGACAGTGCCTCTGCACTCAGCAATGAGCTGCCAGTCCACTCCTTCAGTACTGGGCTGTGGGGGGGGCTCTCACTCCCAGAACCGTGAGCACAGGGCAGCGGCTCGGGCAGGGCAGGAGGGCGGACGGGCTGTAGGTGGGGAAGCAGGGAGCTGGCCAGGGCACGGCTTCCTGCCGCTGGTTTCTTTCTGCCCTCTCGCTTAAGTTGCCAGAGGAGCGGGGCTGGCCGGCACCAGCTTCCCTCTGCGTGGCGGCTGCAGTTCTCCTACGTGCCCCCAGACCCAGGTCAATTAGCCCCACAGCACAGGGCTCTCCTTCCTGCCCCGATCCTGCCCCATCCATCTCCAGGTTGCTTTCTGTGCATTTAGGGCTAACACGTTCTGAACCAAGGCTTTATCTATCTGTCTTTTCTATGTTTGGGTTCTCACTTTTGTATTGGTCAGCAAATGTATGAGTGAAGGAGACATCACCAATGTTTTCCTTTCTCAGCCTATAACCTAATTTCTCTTATTAAAATATTCCAATTACAGAATCACAGAATTTCTTAGATTGGAAAAGACTTTCAAGATCATCGAATTCAATCATTAGTTTCACACTGACAAGTCCTTGACCAAACCAAATGCCTCAGCACAACATCTAAGCACTATGAATTGCCATGGTCGGAAAGGACCACCACGATCATCCAGTCCAACCTTCATCCCAGCATCATTAATCACCAGACCACAGCCTCAAGCACCACATCCACTCCTTTATTAAACAGCTCCAGGGATGGTGACTCCACCACCTCCCCGGGCAGCCTGTTCCAGTGCCTGACCACCCTCTCAGTATAGAACTTCCTCCCAATATCCAATCTAAACCTCCCCTGACACAACTTGAGGCCATTTCTGCTTGTCCTGTCATTAGTAATAACTGCAAAAACATTTTTTACATATGCATCATATGATTTTGGATTTCAGTTTGACTTGTAAGTATAGCTTTATATTATTTCCAAACCTGCTGAGCTGGTTTTGTGATACTGATTTTATTTGGGGGTAGTTTTCAGCCCATCACAGTCAGTCACGGAGAGGACTTTAGGGTAAAAGGAGGCTGTGTTCTTGTTATGGGTTTAAGCCAGATACTCCTGAACCCAAAAGCCAAATAAATACTCAATCCAATTTGGAAGTAAAAAGGTATAAAACTTTAACAATAAATAGGAGGTAAAAGGGTTTTTTTTTCCACAGAAGGTGGGATAAAAGGGGAACCAGAATGCAGGGTATGGGGAAATGAGGAGAAAAAATACAGAGGCTGGGGAGAAGGGGAGGAAAAGGAACAAAAATACACAAAATAGAAGTACAACTCCTGGAAGGCAATTGAGTCCTAATGCTGGGATGGATAATTTGATGATAGATGAGGCAGGATGTAGGATTTTGATGCTGAAAAGTAGTTAGTCCAAGCTCCAAATAAAAATGGTGGTACTCTCCAAGTGTTGGCTGAGAGCACATGGTGGTCTGGTAGCAGAGAGCAACAGGAGTTGCTCAGGCAGTCAGCAGGAGAAGAGAAAAGACAACCTCTCTCCTCTTTTATAGCAAAGTCCTTAGAAGGAAGTGGGAGTGGCTAACCATGATACCTGGGGGCAGGTCAGACCACCTCTGGGGAGGGGTCAGAAGGCTCCCAGGTGAGCTTAACCCATTACAGTTCTCCTGCAGCCTGAGGCACCCCACAGGGATCTGCCCGTGGCCTCTCCCTTTATCCAATTAAAGTTTCCCAGGGCTCCTTTGTGAGCATTAACCTCTGGAGGACCAGTTCCTTAGGGGATGGACAAGTCCCTTAGGGGAGGGAAGCACAGGCAAGTCGAGGGCTGACATGGTAGGTGGTCAAGGAGACGGAGGCCAGCCCCAGGAGGGCAGATCCCCAGCTGTACTCCAGCAGGTCTCCATGGATGCAGTGGCAGCAGTTTGCGTGAGCCTGAGCACGGCGCTGAGCTCACAAGGCAGTTGTGATGTCACAGCAGTGGCTCTGATGTCACCATGCCAAGCAAGCTGTGAAAAGCAAGCACACTGCCCCTGGGCTTCACTGCACAGCAGCGGCGGCAGCAGCGACCACAGACGTGGCACTTGCAGCAGCAGCAGCGACAGCAGTTCCGGGGTGGTGTGAGAGCAGGAGCCATGGCCCTGATCTATCACCTCCTCCTCGTCCTCCTCTTCGTGGCCCTCCAAGCCAGGCCTCTCCACGCTGCTCCAGTGGCAGCGAGGGGAGCAGGTAAGCAAGCGGCGCTGCTGCAGCCTTTCATGGCCAGCAGGCTCTGCTCCCCGACAAGCCTGGGCTGGAGGCTTTTGCTGCCCTGCTTCAGCCCAGCCCTTCCTCTGTGTGCCTCAGAGCTCTGCCAGGAAGAAAGCCCCCAGGGCCGTCTCTTGGGCCATCCACTGCTCCTGCAGGGCTGTTGGACACGGCCTGGCAATGAGTTTGCAGAGCTGCCAGGTGCCAGAGGTGCCAGGCCACCCTGAGCAGCTTTGGCAGAGTTGGACACCTATGTCTGGCTGCCACCTTTCTTACCTAATGGCTGTTGGGGTTCAGTTGTGCCCTGGTAGATGACAGGAGCTGACTGCAGCTGCTCTGGGTGCTTTGTTTCAGATGTGACCTCAGAGAGGACCTCTCAAGCTCTTCCCCAGCCTCCTGCCCCACAGCCACGTGGGCATCGCAGGGGTGAGTGTCTGCTGCCCTGCCCAAAGCCAAGCTCTGCTTCTCTGTCTTTCAGTCATGTGAAACTCAGCTAAACCCTTTCTCCTTAGGGCCTCCAACGGGGAAATACTCAGGCAAAGGAGCAAAGAAGTCCTCCAAGGCCTCAGCAACGCTTCAGAGATTGCTGGAGCAACTGGAGAGAGGCCAGGGTGGGTGCCCTTCCCTCTGCCTTAGCTGTGAGCCTCAGCAGCAGCAGGCTGCAGGCACAGCTCTGCCCACACTGTGGGCTGCACAGGGGCAAGGGCTGGATGCCAGCCTCCAGCAAACCTGCTGCAAGCTTGCCAGTGGTGCCCAGCACAGACTAACGTTGCCATTGCTCCTCCAGGTGTGTCCAGCGAGCAAACTGGAAGTGCTCAGAGTCCTGTGGCTGCTGGTTCCTCACCTGCTCGGTCACTCCCTGTGCCTCTGCCTGGGAACAACCCCACAGGTAAGTCCTTGGCAGGCATTCACCTCCTGTGCCACGCTCGGAATGCCCCTCAGTGCCACTGCCTTCTGCAGAAGTGTCTGCAGCTGTGCCACTGCAGCTCATCTCTCCTGTGCTTCTTTGCAGCCCTGCCTGCAGCTTCCTGGCCAGCTCCCAGCACCGAGCCTACCACATATGGCACAGGTAGCTCATGGCTTTATCCTGCCTTTGGCAGCTGCCAGCTCCAAGCCCAAGGGACACCCACATGGGCACCTCGGCAGGGTGACCACACAGATCTGCCCGTGGTGCCCTCTGCTTGCCTCAGCCCCTGATGGCTGCTGGGCTTCAGTTGTGCCCAGGCAGATGACAGGAGCTGACTGCAGCTTCTCTGGGTGTTTACTTTCAGATGTGACCCTAGAGACGACTTCTCCAGCTCTACTGCAGCCTGCCTTGCATCCCGTGGGTGAGTCTCTGCTGAAGCTGACAGCCAAGCACTGGGTTTCTGTGATTTTTTTGTGTTAATCTCAGCTCAGTGGTTTTAGTTGAGTTCCTCGAAGAAGCAACTGAGGGAGGTAGGAAAGAGTTCCCCAGAGGCCTCTGTTATCCTTTTGAGAATGCTGGAGGAACTGTAGAGAGGCCAGGGAGGGGGCCCTTGACTCTGGCTCAGCTGTGAGCCTCCCAGAGGGTGTCAATGTGTCTCTAGCACTGTTACGGGGGAAAAGAGGAACTTCCTGGCAGAGAAAATGTGTTGCAAGCTTGCCAGTGCTGCACAGGATGGACTAACATTGCCATTGCTCCCCTAGATATGGCTGAGGACATCGGTCGGAATGCTGACACTCCTGGGCAAGAGCTGGACAGCATCCTCCTGCAGGACTCGCAGTACTTGAAAGTATGCATTATACTCACCATAGTAGGAGCAAGCTTGGTCCTGACACTTGTATTGGTGGTGTGCTGCATAATGACCTGTTCCTGCCTGAAGAAAGCCATAGGGTGAGTTGTGACTTTTATCCACACACTGCTTCTTTCCATGGCTGCTCAAAGCCACAAAGTATTTGTAGTCAGGCTGCTGTGGAGTGGTCAGTTAGTGGTTGGGTAAAACCTGCCAGCTGCAGCTGAGCACTCTCCTCTCTCCACAGGAAAGGTTCTACAGATTCAGGACACCAGCTGGAAGCAGGCACCTCCGGCTCCAGACTGGAGAACGAGACAGGCCCTGACACAGGTCGAGTCTCAACCTCAGACCAGATCTCAGAGCAGGCATTGGAGGCAGTGGTAGTGGAGGATCCATCCAGCCCACTGGAAACAGTGGCAGTGGAGGATCCATCCAGTCCACTGGAGGCAGTGGCAGTGGAGGATCCATCCAGCCCACAGGTCACACTGCCAGTGGGGCATGCACCCAGCCCACTGCAAACAGAGGCAAGGGACCTTTCACCCAGCCCACTGGAGACAGTACCCACGGAGCACGCAACCAGTCCGCTGGAGACATCAACTGTGGAGCGTCCACCCAGCCCACAGCCCTCCACAGCCTCCATATCCTCTACACCATCCAGATCCATCTCGGCGCCACCAAACACACCCATGAAGATGTTTACAAAATCCGGGAGGAAACGGACTCTGCCCTGGAAAAGGCACCAGGACAAGAAGCCCTAGAAGTCCTCCTTTTTAAGCTGGAAATAAATGAAAGTGGTTTTGTACATGGGTTGGTAAGATCAGTCTAAAAGTTTGTTCACGATGGAGACAGAAGAGTCTTGTAAAACTGTACAGGAATAAAGGGAGTCCTTGGGACAGATCCCTGTGGGAAGCATCCACCCAGGACACTGGAGACAGAAGTAGTGGAGCATCCACAAATGTCATTTCAGGAAGCAGCAGTGGTGAATCCACCCAACCATTGCAGATAGTGGCAGTGGAGCATCCACCCAGGCCACTGCAGACAGTGGCAGAGGAGCCTCCACCCAGGCTACTGCAGACAGTGGCAGTGGAGCCTCCACCCAGGCCACTGCAGACAGTGGCAGTGGAGCCTCCACCCAGGCCACTGCAGACAGTGGCAGTGGAGCATCCACCCAGGCCACTGCAGACAGTGGCAGTGGAGCATCCACCCAGGCCATTGCAGACAGTGGCAGAGGAGCCTCCACCCAGGACATTGGTGGTAGTGATAGTAGAGCATTCATCCAGATCACTGCAGAGAGTGGCAGTGGAAAATC
The DNA here is from genome assembly GCA_013396835.1 of Psilopogon haemacephalus. NCBI lineage: Eukaryota > Metazoa > Chordata > Aves > Piciformes > Megalaimidae > Psilopogon > Psilopogon haemacephalus. The sequence continues at coordinate 129,273 of VWZI01018179.1, read as the reverse complement.
CATTCAGGACATTGGTGGTAGTAGAACCCAGTGGTAATGGAGTCTGCCCTTGGGGAGCAACTGTGCCAGGCAGTCCATCAAGTCAGAAGAGGGCTCCTCCTTTTTCTGCTGTAAGGAAATCAAAGTGTTTTTGTGACATGGGTTGGCAAGGTCCTTGTCTGTGTTTGCTGCAGGGTTGCACATGATGACCTTTGCAGTGCTAGGGAAGGGTAAAAATGGAGCTTGTGGGAGACCAAAGCCAGGCTCTGCTGGGTGATGCCCAGTGACAGGACAAGGGGCAATGGGTGGAAGTTGAGGCACAGGAGGTTTCATGAGAACATGAGGAAGAGTTTTTTCACTGTGACAGAGAACTGGAACAGGCTGCCCAGGGCAGTTGTGGAGTCTCCCTCTCTGGAGACATTGAAGAACTGTGTGGATGTGTTCCTGTGTTACCTGCTCTGGGTGATCCTGCTCTGGCAGGGGGGCTGGACCAGATGATCTTTTGAGGTCCCTTCCAGCCCCTGACATTCTGTGATTTCTTTGGTTCTATGATAAACCTCTCCTGGTGCAGCTTGAGGCCATTTCCTCCCATCCTGTCACTTGTTACGTGGGAGAAGAGTCTACCCCCCTCCTGTCATCCTCCTCTCATCCTCCTCTTCTCTAGGTTGAACAACCACAGCTCCCTCGGCCACTCCTCACAGGACTTGTGTTCAGGGCCCCTCACCAGCTTTGTTGCACTTTTTCTTCCCATAGCAGTTGAAGCTGTCGGCTCCCAGCACACAAAGGGAACCGCAGCTGACGGAAACTCTGCACAACTTCATCCCTTGCTGGTCCAAGAGCTGTTTGAAGGCACTTTGATGACGTTAGCTGAGCTGCAGCCCCATCAAGTGGTGAGAGGGAAAAGGCTGAGCTGCAGGCAGGGTGTCCGGACCAGCTCAGTCCCGGCAACCAAGCAGCCCTAAACGTGGAGCCGCAGCTAGGTCAGAGGTGTGCTCATGGCAGCAGCCTTGGCAGGGCTGGATTTGACCTCGGTAGTTAAAAGGAAGCCTGGATGCAGGCTGCTGAGGTGAGGGATCCATCGCTGCTCTGCTGGTGAAGAGATTTACTGTGGGTGCTGAGAGCAGAGCTCAGCTCTCCAGGATTTCCAGAGTAAACCTTGAGAGGAGGGAATGGCATTTGGAGAGAGGCACTGAATGCACTGAAGTGAGGAGAAGGGTAATCCTGTTGCTCACCTCTACCCTGGGACTGCTGAGAGTGGTGCTGAGAGCAGAGCTCAGCTCTGGCAGGATTTCCAGAGAAATCCTTGAGAGAAGGGAATGGCATTTGGAGAAGGGCACTGAATGCACTGAAGTGAGGTTCACCCCAGGGAGAAAGGTAGTCCTGTTGCTCACCTCTACCCTGGGACTGCTGAGAGTGGTGCTGAGAGCAGAGCTCAGCTCTGGCAGGATTTCCAGAGAAATCCTTGAGAGAAGGGAATGGCATTTGGAGAAGGGCACTGAATGCACTGAAGTGAGGTTCACCCCAGGGAGAAAGGTAGTCCTGTTGCTCACCTCTACCCTGGGGCTCCATTCAGTGCTGTCCAGAGGTGGAAAGCCAACAGTCCTCCACGAAGGAGAGGGGAAGCCCAGAGATGGGCACCTAGTGAAGCTTATTGTAGAGTTAAAGTTGATGCAAGTTGTTCAAATGCTCAGAAGTGTTTTCTTTGTGGCCAGGTTTTGGTATTTCCCTTCCACTGCGGACAGCAGCTTGGATTTCCCAAACTGGTCTCCTGCTGTGTCTGATACTTAGTGCTCTGGCTGTGTTTCATCTCTTTCTTCCCCTGCTGTAGCTTTACTGCTAGTTTTGCAGTTCATCTACTTAAAAGGAGGTGGAAAAGATTTTTTGCAAATCAAAGGGCTGGCTCAGTTCTTCCTGCTTTGACACTTTGGAAGTATTCCATTGAGAAGAAAATTGTAGATCTGAAAAACCCCAGCTGCTTTCCCAATGATACTTCCCCTGAGCCTATGGAAATGGTTTGCTTCTCTTTGGCACTCTGCATGAGTGGTTTGCAGGCTGTCAGTGGAAGAGGGGAGGATGCCATCTCCCTGTCACCAAGCGGAAGTCAGGTTGTTGTAGTGACTTAAGACAGCAATGGTGAAAGGATTCTCTGTGTGGAGGGTTGTGTTTGAAAGCTCATGAGTGCTACCAGATATGTGGTGCTGGGCTTTGAGGACACTGCTGCAGATCATTTGTGTGTTGGATGGCTAAATCAGCACAGAGTCCTTTCAGAATCACCCAGTCACAGACTGTTAGGGGCTGGAAGGGGCCTCCAGAGATTGTTGAGTTCAGCACCCCTGCAGAGCAGGGTCAGCCAGGACTGGTCACACAGGAACACATCCAGATAGGTTTCCAGAGAAGAATTCCACAATCTCTCTGGGCAGCCTGCTCCAGGGCTCTCAGCACACTTACACCAAAGCACCAAAGGTCTCTTCCAACCTAAACCGTTCTATGATTCTATGAAGTTTTTCCTCACGTTGAGGTGGAACCTCCTGGGTTCCAGTCTGCCTGTATCCCTCATCCCTTGTCCTGCCACTGGACACTACTGAAAGGTGCCTGGCCCCTTCTTCACACCACCTTTCAGATCCTTTCAGCCTTCTCCAGGCTAAACAGTCACAGGTCTCTCACCCTTTCCTCCTGAGTTAGATGCTCCAGTCCCTTCATCATTCTCATAGCTGCAGTTGGACTTTCCCCAGTAGTTCCCTGTCCCTCTTGAACTGGGGAGCCCAGTGCTCCAGATGAGGCCTCACCAGAGCAGAGCAGGGGGGCAAGACAACCTCCCTTTCCCTGCTGGCCACACCCTTCATAATGCACCCCAGGATACCATTGGCCTTCTTGGCCACAAGGGCACATTGCTCTCCCATTATTGTCTCTGAGGAAATGTGTCTGATCAGAATAGGGCTCCTAATTAAGCATGTGATGGTTGAGCTGCAGGCTAATTATCTTTCCCATCTGTTGCTGACTTCAATTCTTCAAGACTGGGATGTAAGGCTGGTCAGCTTTTGCTATCTTTCATTCTAAACCTGGATGCTCCTGCCAAGGCCAACAGTGAAAGGAGCACATTAAGATAATAAATCTCCAGTGAGCAGACTAAGTTATTTGTTTTGGATGAAGGGGGCTGCTTGTGAAAACTGGGGTGTGTTTTGGGTCGACTGGTTAACTGGAGGTGGGAGGGCTGCAAGAGCTGAATGCTTTTATGATAAGATACAGTTGTGGGAACTGAAATGTGAAAGAATGTAGAGCTTTGAAAACGTGGATGTGAGAAAAGTGTATGATTTGAGTGTTCCACTGCCATGCAGGAAATAGCAGAGCTGAGCCCAAACCAAGTCATAGCATCACAGAATGGCTCAGCTCAGAAGAGACCTGAGAGATCATCAGCTCCAACCCTCCACCATGGGCAGGGACACCTCTCGACTAGACTTGAGTGCTCAAAGCCTCATCCAGCCTGGCCTTGAACACCCCCAGAGAGAAGGCATCCACAACATCCCTGGGCAACCTGCTCCAGTGTCTCACCGCCCTCACCGTAAAGAATTTCTTCTTCATCTCCTGTTGCCGTCTCCCTCTTCCAGCTCAAAGCCATTGTCCCTCATACTGTCACTCCCAGTCAGTCCTGGTCAAAAGTCCCTCCCCACCTCTCCTTCAGGTACTGGAAGGCTGTTTTATGGTCTCCCTGGAGCCTACTCTTCCCAAGGCTGAACAGGCCTAACTCAGTCAAGCCCATGGGGAGGATGCTCATGGCCCTCCCCCAGCCTGCTCCAGCAGTTCCATGTCTTTCTTGTGGACGCAGAACTGGATGCAGCACTCCAGGTGAGGTCTCAGCAGAGCAGAGGGGCAGGATGCCCTCCCTGTGCTGCTGCTCTCCCTGCTTTGGGTGCATCCAGCACACAGCTGCCTGCTGGGCTGCCAGTGACCATTGCTGCCTCAGGAGGAGTTTGCCACCAGCTGACACCCCCAAGCCCTTCTCCTCCAGACTGCACTGCAGCCATTCCTCGCCCAGCCTGGATTTGTGCTTGGGGTTGCCCTCACCCAGGTGCAGGACCTTGCACTTGTCTTTGTTGAACTTCATGAAGCTGGCTTGGGTCCACCTCTGCAGCCTGTCTAGGTCCCTCTGGAAAGATCTCTTCCCTCCAGCATGTCAGCCAGGCCACACAGCTTGGTGTTGCTGGCAGACTTGCTGCGGGTGCACTCAGTTCCAGCTGCAACAGCAGGTGTCCTCTGCCTTAGGAGAGGCACTGTCACCTCTCTGCATGCTCACACCTCAGCCCTCAGTCTCTCTGTGCTGCGAGTAGCTTCCTGCTGCGGGGTCCAGTGGGTTTGTGTTTTAGCTGGAGGCAATCTCTTCTGGAATTCATGCCGAGTTTGGAAGCCTGATCGGGCTCAGTTGAAATGTGCTGAGGCTTTCTGTCTCCATTGCAGAGCCTGTGACTGCTCTGGAGAGAGGATGAAGGTTGGCCTGCTGGGTTTGGCTGAAATGTTGATGGAAATATGGAATGCTCTGAGAAATTCCAGGACTCCCACAAGGTCAGACAATCTTCTTTCCACTCTAGCTTTTCATCAAGCTCCCTGGTAACTTGTCTCCATGCCTCACAGTCATGATTGCTTGGAAAGTCACCAGCTCTGCAACAAGCTGGGAGGGTTTATTGCATGTGCTGGGTGATGTGCTGATTAAACTCCTGTCCACCCCTTCTGGTTTCAGGCAGCATTTGTGCGACATGCTTTGGAAGAGATTAATTTAGTTATCTCGTTTGATTCCATTCACTGCAGTATTTCAGATCAGTTTAATCTAGTGCAATGTGTTCAGGATCCAGGCCCTTGAATCTGAGCTAAGGCAGAAGTTAGCTTGCAGAAGTGCACTTGACAGAATTCAAAACATTGTGTGCAGCAGGTCTTAAAAATCCCTGAGCTGACCACAGAATCCCAGAGCTCCAGCATGGGGGTTGTTGGAAGGGACCTCTGGAGATCATCCAGTCCAAACCCCCTGACTAAAGCAGAGGCACCCACAGCAGCTTGCCCAAGATCACAACATCCAAAGGATTTGGACTCCCTCCAGAAAAGGAGACTCCACAACCTCTCTGGGCAGCCTGCTCCAGGCCTCCAGCCTCTTCCTGTTCAGATGGAACCTCCTGGGTTCCAGTTTGTGCCCATTGCCTCTTGTCCTGTTGCTCAGGACTAAATCCCAGGCACTGAAAAGATACTCCTCAAATCCCTAATTTTTCAGAAACCATGGCAGGTGCCTGCCTTTTAGTGTCTTCTGACAGGTGCTTCTGAAGTGATTTATCCATGTGGTTGTTAATGTTTCCTTTGCTTGGAGTACAGCAGAGCTTTGTCTCTGCTATGGGGGCAGGCTACAAGAGTTGGTGCTCTTCAGCCTGCAGAAGAGAAGGCTTCCAGGAGACCTTGGAGTGGCCTTACAGTATCTGAAGGGGCCTGCAGGAGGGCTGGGTAGGGACTATTGACATTTAGCCAAGGAAACTTACTGCCTTGAATGAATTCTGTTCTGATCAGGTGTCAGGAGGGGAAACTGAAGTTTTTGTTGTATATTAATTTGTTTTTGGCAGCTTGCTGGTGCTGTTTCTCCTCCCAGGGTTCTACACTGGGCTGTTCAGCAGCTGTTCTGCAGCAAGCATGGAGCAGACCCTGTCTGGAACTGGGGTCCTGGTGCTGTGTTGGGCAAAGATAAAGCAGAAAGAGAGGCTGTGGCAGCTCAAAAGTCCAAAGAACAGCAAAATAAATAACCACTAGGGAGAGGTCCTGCACTATGCAATGCAATAGTTTGTCTCTCATCTTGACTGTGTTCAGTATTGGGCCTCTCACTACAAGAAGGACATTGAGGTGCCAGAGTGCATCCAGACAAGAGCAACCAGTCTGGTTAAGGGTCCTGGACACAAGTCTTGTGAGGAACATCTTGGGGAGCTGGGGTTGTTCAGTCTGGAGAAGAGGAGGCTGAGGGGAGACCTCATTGCTCTCTACAGCTCCCTGAAAGGAGGTTGGAGTGAAGTGGGGGTTGTTGGCCTCTTCTCACAAGCAACAAGTGACAGGACAAGAGGAAATGTCCTCAAGTTTTGCCAGGGGAGATTCAGGTTGGATATTAGGAGAAGTTTTCTTTGCAAAGTGTCCTCAAGTTTTGGCAGGGGAGATTCAGGTTGGATATTAGGAAAAGTTTCTTTGCAAGCACTGGAACAGGCTACCCAGGGAGGTGGTGGAGTCACCATCCCTGGAGGTGTTGAAAAGCTGCACGAGTGTGGCACTGAGGGATGTGGTTTAGTGGCAGTGGTGGGATTGTGAGCTCCAGGCAAGCAGCTGGACTGGATGATCTCAAAGGGCACTTCCGAGCTCAACAGTTCTGTGATTCTGTGATGCCTCTAGTTCTGAAAAGGTGCTTCTGAGCTGTGCTCTTCCAGCTGCAGCTCAGCAGACCTAGTGTGTAAGATAAATCTCATTCAGCTATCAGGTCATGTTCAGGGCTTACCACTGCAACTGGAGCGTGGTTATTGGAGCCAATATTTCCCTTAGATGGGTCACTGGAATGATAAAGGGGAGCAGTGGGTTGTGCTAAAGCAGCTGAGCTCTGCTAGCAAAGCCTGGCAGTTCTGATGTGGAGTCTTTAGCTTTACAGAGTCTTCTCTGTCTTGGGCCTGACAAGAAATTAGGGACAAGAAATTCATTAAGTCTTGTCTTGATACAGACTAAATCCCAGGGCCCTGCTGAGTGTGCCGTGAACGGAGCCAGCAGTGGCGATGTCTCTCCTGCAGACTGTCATAAATTGCATTTATTAATGGCAGATTATGCAGATCTCAGCCTTTATCAGCACTGAGGCCAGACATCAGACACACAGCTGGCTGCAGCTCTGCCCTCTGACGAAACTCTGCGTGAGACTTGAACTCCGCTTTGTGGTTTAAACACTCAAAAAATGAGCTGGTTCCTCAACGGTGTAAGCTGCTGCCAGAGCAAGTCTGCTGCCATCCATCCGAGGAGCATCCAGCCCTTTCCTCTCGTTGGGAGAGTCCTGGATCCCACCTTGTCCCTGCTGTGCCCATAGAGGAGGGAGTGCTGCTGTAGGAGGCTGCCCAAGGCCAGCAGCATGTCTGGGGGGGACGACACTGCTCTGCATCAGGAACCCACCAGCAGGGCCAGGGAAGGGATTGTCCTCTGATAGTCAGCACCGGAGAGGCCACACCTTGAGTACTGGGGTCAGGATTGGGGCTCTCACTCCATGAAGGACTTTGAGGGGCTGGAGCAGGTCCAAGAGATGGGCAATAAACCTGGGGAAGGGTCTGGAGAACAGGGCTAGTGAGCAGCAGCTGAGGGGCCTGAGGTTGTTTAGTGTGGAGAAGAGGAGGTGGAGGGGAGACCTTATTGCTCTCTACAGCTCCCTAAAAGGAGGTTGGAGCCAGGTGGGAGTTGGTCTCTTCTCCCTGGTAACAAGTGACAGGGCAAGAGGAAATTACCTCAACTTGCAACAGGAGTGGTTTAGGCTGAACATTAGAAGAAGCTTCTTCCCTGAAAGGGTTCTCAAAATCTGGCACAGGCTGCCCAGGGAGGTGGCTGAATCCTCATCCCTGGAGGTGTTTCAGAGAGGCAGAGCTGTGGTGCTGAGGGCCATGGTTTAGCCCCAGCCTTGGTAGAGTTAGGGAATGGTTGGAGTGAGTGATCTTGGAGGGCTTTTCCAGCTGAAACAATTTGGTGGCTCCCATCCCTGGAGCACAGTGCACACCCTGCTGCGCATCTCCTGGGAGCGGTCGTGTCTCACATTTTGTTCCTGGAGATGAGCTTCCCTTAACATCTGCCTTGCAACTTCCCCTCAGAAGGGTGGGCTGGTTGCTGCCAGCTGCACTGGGGGAATTTTCCTGCTGCTGGGAAGCGATTCCCTGCTCAGGATGTGCCCGTGCAGCGGGAGGGGTGGAGGAGAGCAGGCTGCACATGCTGGAGCTCCCAGGGACCCACCGAGCCAAGTGCCAACACATGTAGGGGCAGTGCTTCTCGGCAGAGCTGCTGAGGGCAGCCTTTGTGGTAGCTCTCCTCCAAGGCTTTTTCAAGTCCTTCAAGTAGCTCCTGACATCTGCTGTTCATTACCCAAGAGCACACTGCCTGTTTGGGGCAGAGGCATTCCTCGCCCTGCATTTCAAAGCTGACCAACATGCTCGGAGCTGCAAGGGATTTGCTTTCAGGTGCTTGCAGCCGAGTCCAACTACAACATTGTTGGTGGGGTTTGTGTTTTTGTTTGTCTTTTTTTTTTTTTCTTGCTCCACATGCACGTTTCCTCACAACTGAAACCAGGCTTTTATCAGAGCTCCTGGGCTTGTTTCTTATTAACTGCATTCTTTGCCTTGCCTTGGGTGGTGATGTGGAGCTCTGGCAGGCAAGCTGAGCCCCGCGGTGCTTCGCCTACCCAAGGCACTGGCGCAAGCCTTTGGTCTGCTCTCTGGAGGGATGGCACGGCCGTGCTGGGGCTCTTCCCTTTCCCATCACAGGTGTCACAGCTGGTTTGCATCATTTACACCCAAAGAGGAAAAAAAAAAAGTGTGAGCTTGGACAGGTTTTGAAGCAGAGCTGTAAGCCAGAGGGATGCAGTGCAGCAAGCCTGACCTCTGGTTCCCCTTGCCAGGCCACATTGCATTCATTGATGGTTCCTTCAAATGCCACCCTGGTGAGGCAGCTTCTTTAGCCACTTCTTGTGGCTGCTGGCTGTGAGCTGTGACAGAGCCTGGCTGTGGTGACTCCAGCGAGTTCAGCCTAAGCTCCTGGACTTCTGCCACCCAGCACAGGACATTCTTGGCAGCACTGCTGAGGGCACTTGCTCTGCATAAGGAGAGATTTAGAAACTGCTTTGTCTGGGCACTCTATGAGCCAAGCTAATCTGCCAAAAGTCATGGAGCTCAACACAGGAGGGGAGGAAACCCTACAGACCCCACAAAAAAAACAGCAGAGTGAACTTCTGACTGTCTGCTGAGCCAGCACCAGCAAAACCTCATTCTGGAGCAATGATGATGCCATGCAGTGACACCAAGCGTGACAGAGCTGAGGAGAGACCTTGAGATGTTTCTGCTGATCCAGAGACATTCAATTTCACCTTCCATACAAGCTTTCCAAACAAGAGCAGTGCCAGGAAGAAGGGGAGAAGGAGCTTTGTTCTCCCTTTCTGTAGCAAAACTAAAACCCAACCTGAGCAGTCAGCAGAACAGGCCAAGCAAAGGCTCTCCTGGCTGGCAAGAAACCTTCAGCTTGCCTGTGAGCTCCTTCTCCTCTGGGTGCAGTTTGGAGAAACAAGAAGGGAGCAGCTGGCAGAGCTGCAAAGCAGGCAGCAACTGCCTTGAAATCCTTTGGTGTCATCAGGTGAGAGGAGAGAAGGAATCCTCTTAGCTTCCTTGTGGGACTGGGAGCAGCTGTGGACCAACTGTGGCTATGCTTCAGCTTGTAGCTATGACCCAGCCATGGCTGTAACACTGCTTGTAGCTATGACCCAGCCATGGCTGTATCACTGCTTGTAGCTATGACCCAACCATGGCTGTGCTCCTGCTTGTAGCTATGACCCAGCCATGGCTGTACCACTGCTTGTAGCTACGACCCAGCCATGGCTGTACCACTGCTTGTAGCTATGACCCAGCCATGGCTGTACCACTGCTTGTAGCTACGACCCAGCCATGGCTGTACCACTGCTTGTAGCTACGACCCAGCCATGGCTGTGCCACTGCTTGTAGCTATGACCCAGCCATGGCTGTACCACTGCTTGTAGCTATGACCCAGCCATGGCTGTACCACTGCTTGTAGCTATGACCCAGACATGGCTGTACCACTGCTTGTAGCTATGACCCAGCCATGGCTGTGCTCCTGCTTGTAGCTATGACCCAGCCATGGCTGTACCACTGCTTGTAGCTATGACCCAGCCATGGCTGTACCACTGCTTGTAGCTACGATCCAGCCATGGCTGTACCACTGCTTGTAGCTATGACCCAGCCATGGCTGTGCTCCTGCTTGTAGCTATGACCCAGACATGGCTGTGCTCCTGCTTGTAGCTATGACCCAGCCATGGCTGTGCTCCTGCTTGTAGCTATGACCCAGACATGGCTGTGCTCCTGCTTCCTGTGAATACCTCCATTTCTGTTTGAGGCACTCAGCTACTCTACCACTCAGAGTAAACAATAAACCCAAGCAGCTCTGCAGTCACAACAGGCCCAAAATCAACTCCCTGACTTGACCACCACATGTGGGTTGGCCCAGACACCACCAGGGCAACACTCACCAGTGTGGCCCAAGCTGGTTCTTGTGCTGGCCCACAGGGAGGGTGATGCTGAAGGATAGAAACACCCTCTGCAAGAAAATGTCCCCGAGGAACATGTGAGAACAGCATTCAGCTCTGCATTTGGTTCAAGAAAGAAGGAAGCAGAGTGCCCTCAAGAGCAATCAGTGGATTCTGGGACAATACAAACCAGGGTGGTGATTTCCCAGGGTGCTCATCCAACTGTGTGCTCAGCGAGGTCCCAGAGCGGCAGAGCAGCTGCTTCCAAACCTTCAGGGCTGCAGCTCAAAGCCACAGGCTAAGTTAGAAAGATGATCTTCAGCTCCTGGGCTGGCAGCTCAGTGCTGCTGCCATGGATCAGTGAGCTGCTGGCAGTGGTGCAGTCTCCAAGGCATCAGTGAAAAAGGGTTGATGGGTTTCTGGCTGTTTCTCTTTTTGACCCGTGCCCTTTTAAAAGGCAGAGAAGTGATGGGGAAAAAAATCCTCCTGGCACAGGGGTAAAAGCAAGACAAGCTACAGAAGGCAGCTGTGGGAGAGGAGAGGCTACAAGTGGAATCCATGGAAGGAAGAGATGAAGATTGTTCCTGGGTTAAAAGGGCCAAAGTCTCCAAATAAATGGTGAAGTCCAAGGACTTCTAAGGATGGAATAGTTGAGAAGTGGATCTGAGGAGGCTTATCCTTAAACTTTGTGACTGAACTCCACACTTGTGCTCTCCCAATTCCAGCAATGATCCAGCAGAAGGCATCACAAGCCTGTCTTCTCTCTTCAATATCACAGCACCTTCATTCATCTCCATGTGCACTGGGTGAGCATCACAAGGCACTGCTCTGCTGTTGCCTACATGCCCTAGGTCTGAGTTAGACAAATGGCTGCAGTGTGCAGTTCAGTGACATGCAGTGGTGATCACACAATCAGCTGGGCATGGTCCTTCTCCTACTCACAGCAGCAATCTCAGAATCATTTTGGTTGGAAAAGCCCTTTCAGGTCACCCAGTCCAACCATTCTCCCACTCTGCTGAGGCTAAACCAAGGCCCTCAGCACCACAGCTCTGTGGCTTTTACATTCTAGACTATGCTGTATCATCACTCCAGGACTGCACTTCTGCATTAGTCAGGCTGAAGCACTGTCTGGAGCATTCCTGGCCACTGGCAAAGCTGTTTCTCTAAGGAGAACAAGATGGACTGAAACAGACCTCTGCAATAGCTCAGATTAACTGGGCCTGCTCTTCCAAAAGTGCTGGGAGGAACCTCCAGACGAGAAGGACCTCAGAATTTCACATTTCAGTGGCAGCAGCAGCGTGGCACAAGCTGTTCTGTCTTAGCTGCAGGAGGCTCAAAGCTGAAGGCATTTTCTTGTCTGCCCTGAAAGGAGGCTGGGAGCTGGGCTTGACCATCCCAATGCTGGGAGGTCAGTGGGTACCCCCTCCACTTTCAGGGCTGGGTGATCCATTTGATACTCCAGCCACAACCAGATGTGGAAAAGCCCTACACAGTCTCCCAGCCACACCAAGGTCCTCTCACTACTACAGTCTTTATCCACTGGCCAGAATATTTGCTTTGTTACCACTAACCAACCTCTGAATGTTCCATCATGGTGTCACCTGCAGGAGGTCAGTGTGTCTTTCTGAGCTCCTCATCACTAGCTCCCATAGTTTAATCACAGCCCCAGATGTACCTCAGTGAAGGCTATCAGCCTTTTCCTCACACTGGAAGTATTCCACCTCCATGTTTTCTCCTGGCCGTGAACGCTGGAGAGGATCTCTCCAGCTGCAAGCAGTAATTCTGCAACCACCCTCTCTGGAGCGTAGCCTGGTGGAGTCCCTGTGCTGTGAGGCACCCTCATCCCCACAGAGAAAGGAATCTCCACCCTCCCATTCTCTTAGGGCAGAAAGAATGTCTCCATGGCTCTGTTTGGGATGCACTTCCCTTGGATCAGCTATTGCTACCAATCAGTTTTGTAGAAGTTAAGGCACAGAGGAGAGTTTCATCCTCTGCATGTTTTGCTGTTATTCCATAATAAAATAGGATTTTAGGTTCCCCTCCCAGGGGTAGCTTCCATCTCTTGTTCAGTTGGGAAGAACTGGTTAAACTCCAGCTCCTTCATGTGGCCCTCTCCATAGCTTAGTGTTTCTCTGAGACTTGATTGAATGCTTCAGTCACAGACTGTTGGCAGTGAGCCACATCTCCTGTGTTCCCTGGGCAGAACCAGTTGCCATCTGCTTCTCATATGCTGCCTGTGACTAACCCAGCCCTGTGCAGAGCATCTCACCTGAGCCCAGCTCCTGACCTGGAGCAAACCCAGGGTTATTTGCCATTGGGCTGCTCTTGGTCTCTTCCATCTAGCCCCTCACCACCAGTTCAGTTCTTCTAGCCCCCATCATTGCACCACCCCCAGCTCCAAGCAGCTCAATCACCCTGCTGTGAATTCAGGCAGTTACCACAATCCTTGGCTACTCCACAGAAGATTCACTGCTGTACAAAGCAGCTCCTCTTGTCCCTCCCCTCACAGTATGGAGGCACCACAATAGAACCCCCCATCCCTCCAACTCCAGCTAAAAAAAGAAAATCCAGAGCAGATGTTAGGATCTCTAACCCCACCCTAAAGGGAGCCTCAGCTTGTGGGAAGCCAATGTCATCATCTGCCCTGCAAGGCTCAGCACTGGGGTGCAGCTGATAGAAGCCATTCTTTGGGAGCTGGACTCGAGCCTTACAGGTCCCTTCCAACCTGAGACATTGCAGGATTCCCACTCTGCTGGCAGGAATGAGAAGACCTCAGGACAAGGAGTGACTCTGAGCTGTCCTGCTGCTGCCAGCCAGCTCCTCCAGCAGCAGGTGACAGGGGACATCAGGCAGGAGCCCTGGAAGGGCTCCAGAACATTGAGTGATGCTTACAGGGAACCTGTGAGCTGAAGAATTGTGTCTCGGGAGACAAGAGGCTCAAGGTTTTTTTGCTCCAGTTTCACTTCACTGACACTGGATGTAATTAAAGCCTGTTTTTTTCCATAGCCACTTACAAATGAGTGTCTCTGTGATGCAGAGAACGTTGGAAAGGGGGAAGATACTTTCTGATTTAATCTCCAAAACTATTTTTACTCCAGAATCCTGATTCTCCCTGATGGGACTTTCCCTTCCTCCTGGCAAGGGTGGGAGCAATGCAAAGATGAATGAATTAAAAAAAAAAAA
>VWZI01018179.1:46098-115794 GCA_013396835.1 Psilopogon haemacephalus | reverse complement strand
AAGGAAGAAAAATGAATGGAGAAGAGCAGCCAGAGCTGCAGAGAGGAAGGAGGGAGGCAAAGAATCATAAAATCACAGAATGTTAGGGCTTGGAAGGGACTTCAGAGATCATCCAGTCCAACCTCCCTGCCAAAAGCAGGATCACCCAGGGTAGTCCACACAGGGAAAGGGGAAGAGGCAGGGGAAGGGAAAGTTCTGCCTTAATTTCTGCACTCTGACAGATACTTTGATGATGCCATAGCACTGGGCTTCAGAAAGGGAAAGTTCTGCCTTCATTTCTGCACTCTGACAGATACTTTGATGATGCCATAGCACTGGGCTTCAGCCAGTTTCCTGTAGAACAAGAGGAGACCTAGCTCAGAACTTTGGGTGTGCTGTTTTCTAAACGTCACCACACAAACCACCAACCTAAGCAGAGTCTTCCTGTGGGCCACTTGGTACCACAACAAGCCACTGACCTAGGGAAGAAAAGCAACTCCCCTTGAGGTTTATTTAAAGCTGCAGGTGATTAAGTCTGCCTAGGGGGGTTATGGAGCCTCCTTCTCTGGAAGTACTCAAAACCAGCCTGGATGTGTTCCTGTGTGATCTGCTCCAGGTGATCCTGCTCTGGCAGGGGGTGTTGGACTGGATGAGCTTTTGAGGTCCTTTCCAACCTCTAACATTCTGTGATTCCTCAGTGGCACACCCAAGCTTTAAACCAGGAGCAATCATGGATTATATCCATGTTTCCTCTTTAAGAATTATAGAATCAGAGAATAGAATGGTCTGGGTTGCAAAGGACCTCCCAAGGTCATCCAGTCCAACCCCTTCTGCAGATCCTCAACTAGATGAGGTTGCTCAGAGCCCTATCGAGTCTCATCTTGAGTATCTCCTGGGATGGGGCCCCAACCACCTCCCTGGGCAACCTGCTCCACTGTTCCACCACCCTCCTGGTGCAGATTTTTTTCCTAACATCCAATCTAAATTTGCTCCACTCTAGTTTGAAGCATCTAACCTGCCCTTGCAGTTACCTAGGTGGGGAGAGCCTGCTGGGGCACCTGCAGAGCCAGCCAGAGGTACTCTGAAGGCTTTGGTCTGGCAGCTGTTTAGCAGATGAGCAGTCCCACCAAAGCAAGACGCGGTCAGAGGCTGTTCCACTGGTGGAGTTTTCCTTTATTTATACATATATTTTCAGGCAACATATCATGAGAATTGGAAGGAGGAAAATAAACTGGTAACAGGAGGCGAGCTCACCTTCGGCACAGCATCTCAGCGTGGAGAGGCCTCAGAGAAGTCAGGGGCTCAGCCAGACCATCAGCTCGTTGTCAGAAGGAAGGGATGCTCCAGGATCTTCCCGCAGTGGCAAAGCCCACTGCTCCCAAGGGAACGCCTTTCCTCTCTAGTGCAATGCCCTGCAGGTGTGACTAAACCTCAAACCCATTTCTAAGCACAGGTCCCAGCACCTTGCACCACATCAGCGCTGCCTTTCGGGCCCTTCCTTGGTCATGGTCAGATGGCAAATGCCAAGAAGCTGCATAAGGAAACAAACCCAAACCAAACAGATCAAAATTAACTTAAATTTACACAACCAATTAAACAAAAAACAAAAAACAACAACAAAATAAAAGAAGTTTAAAGCAACGATAGAAAAATAACATAAAGGCTTAGCTACATTAAATGCCAGTTCAACAGGATTAAGCTTTGGTAGGACAGCTAGAGAGCGTAGCACCAATAGACTCCCAGGTCAAGGCAGGCTTCAGTAGGCATGAGCTGTGATGAAGATGTAGATCTTGGCCAGGAAAGTGGTGTAGGTGCCCTGGCGCCACAGTTTCATCTCCACATCCAAGAGGAAGTCTTTGGGCTCTTTCACCTGGCGCTGCAGGTAGACGATGCCCGTGTAGGAGTTCAGCCTGCGGGTGCTGAAGTAGCCCTCCTCGTTGCCCTGGGTGATGGTGAGGACAATGTTGTCTCCAGCATAGGCAGGCGAGGGCCCGATGCGGAAGATGTGAGCTGGGACCACGATGTTGGTCTGGAAGTTGAGCTGGTAGTAGGTGATGCGCACGGGAGTGTTCTGGCAGTCCAGGTAGCTGAAGCAGCTGATCCGCTCGCACCGCCTGCCCCGGCACACACAGGCACAGAGTTAGCCAGCAAACACCTTCCAGATCATCCACTCCAACCCAGCACCACCGAATTAACTAATCCATGGCACTAAGGGACCTCTGAGCTCTTAGACCTGACTGCAAACTGAAGCCCCATGGAGCTGCCAGGAGGACAAACCTCTTTACTGTGAGGCTGCTGGAGCTGCCCAGAGAGGCTGTGGAGTCTCCTTTTCTGGAGACATTCCAAACTCACCTGGACATTGTGATCCTGGGCAAGTGCTGTGGGTGACTCTGCTTTAGCAGGGGACCTGGATTGGCTGATTCCCAGAGGTCACTTCCAACCCCACCATGCTGGGATTCTGTGGGATGCCACTAAGTGCCACGGATCACAGGCTCACAGGGGGTTGTCAGGGGTTGGAAGGGACCCAAGGAGGTCATTGAGTCCAACCCCCTGCCAGAGCAGGACCAGACAATCTAGCTCAGGTCACAGAGAGGCCTTGAAAGTCTCCAGAGAAGGAGACTTCACAACCCCTCTGGATGGAGCAGACTCAGTGGCACGGCACAGCAGGTGACACCAGAGGGACTTCAGCATCCTGCCAAGGGATCTGACAGGCAGCAGTACCAGCTTTCAGCTGTGCAGCTGCCTGCTGCCTGTTCTGCTTTTACACAGTGCATAAAGCTTTTGTAACAACACAGCTCTGAGTACAGCAGGGTAGGGAGAAGATCAGGGCCCTGGGGAGCTGTGTTGAGAAGCTCCACAGGAAGCTGCCCAGAGAGGTTGTAGAGTTTCCTTCTCTGAAGACATTCCTGGACTCACCTGGACATTGTGATCCTGGGCAAGTGCTGTGGGTGCCCTGCTTTAGCAGGGGACCTGGACTGGCTGCTCTCCAGAGGTCCCTTTCATCCCTACCGTGGTGGGATTCTGGCCTGTGCTGCTCTCTGCTGTGATGGAGATACTCACATGTCAGAGACTTTCCTGTAGTTGGAAGGGCACTCGAAGGACAGGCAGCGGAAGCTGCCCTGGATGTTGTAGCAGGTCTCTGCAGCTGAGCAGTTGTGGTTTCCTAGTGCACACTCATCCACATCTAATGAGGACATACAGAAGGAAGCAGAGATGCTGAGGTCAAATATAAGCATCAGCCACAATTTACAGGGGGTGCTGTGCTTGTGAGCCTCTGTGTGCGTGAGGTGTGACAGGAGCCTGGGGTCTGGCTCTGCAAGTTGAGAGTTCTTGTCACCACTCAGCTGGTGTGGGACACCCCTTCAGGGCCCATGGAGCAGGACTGTCAGAACCCTGGGGGACACATCTGGGCTGTGGAATGCATGTTCAGGTGAGGTGTGTCAAGTTCTGCTCTGCACACAGACACTTGCTGGCATTTGGAGGGCTGGGCCAAATCCAGGGGACTCCAGTCCTTGGTTTCTGTGGATCAAGATTTCCTCCCTCAAGGTCAGCATGCATCAGTGGTCAGTGTTTGCAGTGAAGCAGGAGCCTACTCTGCCCCACAAGCAGCTTGTGATGCTCTCCATGCTGTTTGATGGTCCTTCCCCTGGTTGGCAGAGCGTGGCCACTTGCAGCACCCAGCAGGAGGCCAGGGCTGGGCTTTGCTGCAGGGGAGCTTTGTTCCTTCTCCTGTGATTGGCAGAGGTGGGCACACTCCCAGCTGTCCTCACTCCAGATGCAGCCACTGAAACTCAAGGCTGGACTTACAAGGAAGAGTAAGACCTTACAGGGGCCTTCCAGTGCCAGGTGGTGCAAGAAAGCTGGAGAGGGACTTTTGACAAAGGCCTGTAGTGATAGGGTGAGGGGAAATGGCTTTGAGCTCGAAGAGGGGAGAGTGAGACTGGAAATTAGGAAGAAATTCTTTCCAGCGAGGGTGGTGAGACACTGGAACAGGTTGCACAGAGAGGCTGTGGCTGCTCCCTCCCTGGAGGTGTTTCAAGGCCAGGCTGGATGAGAGCTTGAGCAAGCTGGGCAAGTGGGAGGTGTCCCTGCTCACGGCAGGAGGGTTGGAACTGGATGACTTTTAAGCTCCCTTCCCACCCAGACCATTCTATGAATCTATGATTCTGCAATAAACATCAGGAGGTAAAAAAAAATGGATCCTGCTGCTGTGTCACTTCCCACAACAGTAACATCCAAAGGTGAGCATGTTTGGCTCCACCCAAAGCTGATGATCTAGACAGAGTGGCCTGTGCTGCCGTAGTCTCCCTCGCTCCTGAGGTGCCAGAGGAGACTTGTCAGTGACTTTAGGAACTGAAATCTCACAAACAAGGCTGAAAGGAACCAGAACAAAGTCACTGGATAGCTGCACTCGAAGGCAGTGGAACCCTGAACTTCCCAGCCAGCCACCCTGGGCACTCCTGCTGCTTCCCTGGAAGCTTTTCACAGCTGTTCTGATGGAAGAGCCTTTTTTAATTGTTTCCTGCAAGTGCTGGGCCAAGTTTTACAGCTTCATGGGCCAGTTCCATGCTTAGAGCTGGCCTGCACCATGTGAGGTGCTTCTGACCAAGCCTGGTGCTCAGATGCTGTACAGCACGAGAGCTGGGGAAGACTTCTGGCTGGTGTCAAAGAGCAGAGCATGTGGATGGGCTTGTGCGTGGTGCAGACACTGGAGCACAAGGGACAGAGCCTGATGGAAGGTGGCCACTGCTCTCAAGCACAGCTGGTCACAGGGGCTCCTTCTTTATGGACAGAGCTGTAAAGTGTCCCACCAACATTCTCCCATCACCCAGCCTGCAGAGCCCAGAGCAAACACATAGAATCATAGAATGGTTTAGGTTGGAAGGGACCTCAAAGCTCTTCCAGTTCCAACCCCCCACCATAAGCAGGGACACCTCTTACTAGAGCAGGTCACTCAAGGCCTCATCCAACCTGCCCTTGAACACCTCCAGGGAGGGAGCAGCCACAACCTCCCTAGGCAACTTGTGCCAGTGTCTCACCATCCCCACTGCAAAGAACTTCCTCCTAACATCCAGTTTCAATCTCCCCTCTGCCAGTTTAAACCCATTCCTCCTCCTGTCATTACAAGACCTTGTCAATAGTCCCTTCCCAGCCCTCCTGTAGGCCCCTTTCAGATACTGGAAGGCTACTACAATGTGTCCTGGAAGCCTTCCCTTCTCCAGGCTGCAAAGCCTTGTAGCCTGTTTCCATAGCAGAGCTGCTTCACATGCTCCACATGCAGTGGATGGAGGAACACCCTCAGCCTGCCTGCACTTTAACCTGTCACAGCCTGGTGTGCCAAAATCTATTCCTCAGGAGCAAAGAAATCCCATCAGTATATAACCAACCTGCACTAGAAGCCAGCAGGACCTTCCTACTGCCTTTTTGAGACTTGAGAAAGCTGAGCTGTCTCGGGAGAAGAATTTCATCTGTGCATGAAGGTGTGGATCCATGCAGGGGGCAGCTACAATGCAAAGAAAACTGCTGCTGGACAGCTGCATGATGCCAGAGATGCAAGCTCCACAAGACTTAGGAAATGCAGGGACTTAAGGGCAACCCACGAGAACAAGGCCACATCTTTGAAAATTTAAACCTAAATCCCTCCCTGTGGATTTGTCTTCTCATTAGAAGATGGAAAATAATAATAAAAATAAACATAAAACCAAAAACAAAACAATAAAAAAAAAAAACCCAAGCCAGCAAACCCACCCCTAACAAATCATTTAAAGCTCAAAGGCACTTTCTGGCTCAGAGCATAAACATGGTTACCAAAACAATCCATATGCACAAACCCCAGCCATGGACCTCAAAATGCTGAAAACCAGATGCAGCAGCAAGGATCCAGCCTGAGCAGAAAGCACTGGCAGAAGTCTCCCAGTCACACTGTGCACTCCCCAGTGTCTAGACGAGGCATGGAGGCTTGCAGATGAAACAAACGCAGGCAGACGAAGCATGGGGGCTGTGCAGAGCTCTGCCAGCTGTCGCACAGAGGAAACCTCCAACCCCCTCCCGCTCCCTGCGCTCCCCTGGGAGCAGAACTGAGCTCAGACACTGGAACCGACTGGCTTGAAAGTCTTGCAAAGGAAAGCACACAACAGGAAGCAAGAGGGAATCCATGTAAATGAGCTCCCTTGCTGGTTCTCATGGGTGCCCCTAGGTGAAAAGAAAATTCCTTCCATATTGCAATGACTGCCATGAAAGTGCTGCCTTCACCAGCCTGGCCAGGCTGCAACGCACCTCCAGCAGCTGCTCCAAACATAGCCACACGTCAAGACCCTGGCACATGAGATGCAATTCATCTGCAGGAAGAAAGCTACAAAGAAGGCACCTCCACTGCCTCCTAAGAACCCATCAGGGGGTGAGCAGTTGGAGCCAGATCGTTAGAAGGAGGACAGCAATGAGTTGAGTGCAGTGACACCAATTCTGCAAGGATGACTGGGGGGCTGGAACATCTCTGCTATGAAGAAAGGCTGAGAGCCCTGGGGCTGTTTAGTCTGGAGAAGAGAAGGCTGAGAGGGGACCTGATCAATGTCTATAAATACCTGAGGGCTGGGGGTCAGGAAGGAAGAGACAGAGACAGGCTCTGCTCACTTGTGCCCTGGGACAGGACAAAGGGCAATGGATGGAAACTGCAGTACAGCAAGTTCCACCTCAACAGGAGGAAGAACTTTACTGGAAGGGTGACAGAGCACTAGAAGAAGCTCCCTAGAGAGGTTGTGGAGTCTCCTTCTCTGGAGACTTTCAAGACTGTGCTGGTTTGAGGCTCATTGGAATATTTTAATGAGAGAAATGATATTGTTGGATATGTTCCTGGGTGACCTGCCCTGGGTGGCCCTGCTTTGGCAGGGGGGCTGGGCTCAACGATCCCCAGAGGTGCCAGGTTAGGATGGTTGCAGTTTGTGAGCTGCTCCTTACCTCGACAGGTTCTTCCATTGGCTGCCATGGTGTAGCCCTGCTCAGGACAAGCACACTGGTAGCTGCCAGGAACATTGATGCAGCGGAAGGTGCAAAGGATGCCTGCGCTCTGCGTGCACTCATCGATGTCTGGGGAGAGAACACAACACAGCTGAGAGACAGAAGAGCAGAGCCCTGAGAAGGGAGGCTGCAGGGCACGGGGGAGCCCTCATCTGAGCTGCTTTGGTTCTTGAAGCAGCTTGCAGCCACGGCAGTTTGGAACTGCTCTAGGCTGCTGATGGTTCTGCTGATATGCTGAGCACAAGGCTGCTCCCAGAGACACTGCAGGCAGCAGGGGCTGATGGCAAAGAAAAACTTTGTGGCACATCTGAGTTTGGAGAGCCCTGGTACCTCTGCAGCTCTCCTAGGGTTGCTCTGGGGGCTTCCTTGTGCCTTCAGCATTTCTTTAACAGAGACTCTCCAACATGTCAGTGTTGGTAACAATAGAGGTAAACCCCTTCTATTCTTCACCCTGCTCACTCTTGTCATTCACCCACAGGATCATAGGCTCAGAGGATGTTAGAGATTGAAAGGGACCAAGGAGATCAAGTCCAACCTCCCCTGCCAGAGCAGTACCAGACAATCTAGCTCAGGTCACACAGGAACACATCCAGACAGGCCTTGAAAGTCTCCAGAGAAGACTCCACAACCTCTCTGGGGAACCTGTTCCAGTGCTCTGTGACCCTTACAGTAAAGAAGCTCCCCTCTGTGTTGAGGTAGAACCTCCTGTGCTTCAACTTACACCCATTGCTCCTTGTTCTATCCCAGGGAGCAAGTGAGCAGAGCCTGTCCCCCCACTCCTGACCAGCCCTCAGATATTTATAAACATTTATTAAATCTCCTCTCAGTCTTCTCTTTTCCAGACTGAGCAGCCCCAGGTCCCTCAGCCTCTCCTCATCAGGCAGTGCTCCAGTCCCCTCAGCATCCTCATAGCCCTCTGCTGGACCTTCTCCAGCAGATCCCTGTCCCTCTTAAACCTACCACGAGCAGAAGTTGAGAGCAACTCTTCACTCTTCTCCTGCTGAGTGGAGGCTTTCATTGATGCAATGCAAGTAAACGTCACTTCCAATTTTATCAGCTCTAGTCCCAGTGAAACAACCTCCTCACCAGTTCTGTGGCCACACAAATGTGTTCTACCTCAGGCAGGAGGCTTTGTCCAAGAGCTGGAGTTAGCTTCTGGAGCTTGTGCAGCAGGGTGTAACTAAAATCATCCATAGGCATTGCCTGCAGCAGTGGGTGCAGCCCTGACTGCTGGAGGACACAGACTGAACTGACCTGAGAGCAGCAGCCTCACCTTTACAGGAATGGCCATCTTCTGCCAGCTGGAAGCCTTGCCTGCAGTAGCACTGGTAGGAGCCATACACGTTGGCACACTCCTGGCTGCAGGGACTGGCATCGCACTCGTTCACATCTGCAGCCAAAAACAAAGCCGCAGGCATCACCACGGCGCCTTGCAGCAGCACCTCCTGCCCCTGCGGGCAGCTACCAGACACTGCTGGGCAGAGGGAATGAGGAGGATGGGCTAAGGGGACCTAAGAAGATGTTTCCTCTCCCCAGGCAAAAGACCAAAGAGAACACAAACAGGTGCAACCACGGGTTTCAGACCTTAGGTGTCAGCATTGCCTGCCAGAAAGCAGGGAGGGCTTAAACCAGATCTGTTCAACTCAAACCCAGAGTTGTTTTCAAATTCATCTTTAGTAACACTGGAATCCAAAGTCTCCAGTTCTGACTTTGTCCTGTTCTCCTTTTCTGTCCCCTTGAACAGAAGGGAAAAGTGTGTGAAGGAAAGGAAGGAAGAGGAGACAGTTTTTGGCTCTGATCTGACAGCTGGGCGGTTTGGCTGAACATCTGCCAACTGCAGCCCAGCTAAAACACGAGCTTGCTGCACTTACAGCTCACCTCAGCTCTTTCTTCAAAGTCCCCAAGCCCACACTGCAACTTCTTCTGCAAGTCAGCCATGCAAAGCTGAGCTACAGCACCATCAGGGGTTGCCATGCTTTGTGGTGTCTCACCAGGCTTTACAGATACCAGCGCTGGGTGAAGAATGGCAATTTCCTTCTGTTACCTAGTCACATCCAACCACTCTGCTTTGGGAACAGCTGGGCAAAAAAGCTGGGTGCTTTCTACAAATCATCCATGTGGAATTTAGGATCACTACTGAGTAATCCTCAATAAGTTTGCAGGTGACACCAAGCTGGGAGGGAGAGTTGGTCAGCTGGAGGGTAGGAAGGCTCTGCAGAGGGACCTGGACAGACTGGGTTGATGGGATGAGGCTCATCAAGGCCAAGTGCTGCATACTGCAGCTGGGTCACAACAACCCCATGAATGCTCCAGGCTTGGGGCAGAGAGGCTGGAAGATGCCCGGCAGAGAAAGACCTGGGGGTGCTGGTTGACAGCCAGCTGAAGATGAGCCAAGGTATGCCTAGGTGGTCAGGAAGGCCACCAGTATCCTGGCCTGGATCAGCAATGGTGTAGCAAGAAGGATCAGGGAAGTGATTTTTTTCCCCCCTCTACTGTCACCATGCCACTGGGGAGGCCACACCTTGAGTGCTGGGTTCAGTTTTGGGGCCTTCATTCCAAGAAGGACACTGAAGGGCTGAAGCAGGTCCAGAGAAGGGCAACAAAGCTGGGGAAGGGTGTGGAGAAGAGGGCTGGGAAGGAGCAGCTGAGGGAGCTGAGGGGCTGGAGCAGGTCCAGAGAAAGGTGACAAAGCTGTGTAGAAGAGGGCTGGTGAGGGAGCTGTGTCTGTGTGGAGCAGAGGAGGCTGAGTGGAGCAGAGGAGGCTGTGTGGAGCAGAGGAGGCTGAGTGGAGCAGAGGAGGCTGTGTGGAGCAGAGGAGGCTGAGTGGTACCTTCGCAGTGCTTGCCGTCGTATGCCAGGCGGAAGCCAGGGGAGCAGGTGCAGTGGTAGGAGCCGGCAGTGTTCTCGCAGGTGTGCTGGCACAGGCGCCCAGGGTAGTTCCAGCACTCGTTTATGTCTGCAGCACAAGAAGCAGATGTGCAACCGGCTCAGAGCCCACAGCACCACACGACGCGGGAGGGCACTTAAAGAGAGACTGATCAGCAGAGCAGCCAACGCTGCAGCCTCGGGTCTGATGCTGCCCGAGCCTGTGCTCTGCCTCGGGTGCGGTGGTGACATGACACAGAGTGCTGCACCACGCAGCCTCTCATGAAGAACCTCATGGAATCTTCAGCAGGACAAATCCCTGCAGCTGCAGAAGCACTGCCTCTGGAACCACTTTGCAGAGGACTTCCGAGTGTCGACCTGCAGCTAAGCTGAAGCTGGGGCACCTGGGCTGAGGTGCCAGCGCAGTGGCAGAGTGTTGATGGCCACTCCTTTGGAGGTCACTCCCTATCTGGAGTACTGTGCACAGTTTTGGAGCCCCTGTTACAAGAGGGATGTGGACATGCTGGAGTGTGCCCAGAGAAGGACCATGAGGATGCTCAGAGGGCTGCAGCACCTCTGCTGTGAGGACAGACTGAAAGAGTTGGGTCTATTCAGTTTGCAGAAGAGGAGGCTCCCAGGTGACCTTATTGTGGCCTTCCAGGATCTGAAGGGGGCCTACAGAAAAGCTGGGGAGGGGCTTATTAGGCTCTCAGGGAGTGACAGGACTAGGGGGAATGGAGCAAAGCTGGGGGTGGGGAGATTCAGATTGGATGTGAGGAGGAAGTTTTTGAGCATGAGAGTGGTGAGAGCCTGGAATGGGTTGCCCAGGGAGGTGGTTGGGGCCACATCCCTGGAGGTGTTTGCAGCCAGGCTGGATGAGGCTGTGGGCAGCCTGATGTAGGGGAAGGTGTCCCTGCCCATGGCAGGGGGGTTGGAAGTGTCTGATCCTTGTTCCTTCCAACCTTGACTGATTCTATGATTCTATGATTTTCAGAGGCCCTGCACTGCAGAACTGATAACTGGACAGTGCATGGTGCCAAGTGCTGCCTATGTGGCCAAGGCTCAAAGGAGCACTGGTTTCACCTCCCCCTGCCCCTCGCATACCAATGCAGCTCCTGCTGAAGGCGTCATACTGGTAGCCCATCTTGCAGTCGCAGCGGTAAGCCCCGGGAAGGTTATGGCAGAGCTGCCCTTCGGCACAGCGGTGAACACCAGTCTGACACTCATCCACATCTGCGGGACAGGGAGAGGAGTTAGCTTCACCACAGTCTGCTGACAATCCATGCTTGTGAGGGGGAAAAAATGAATCCATTACGTGACGGCAATAGGAGTTGTCAGGGTCCTCTCCTGGACAGAGCAAAGAAATCTTTGTGGCCCTCCTCTGGACTCTCTCCAAAGTGGAACTGTTGGAGCCAGTCCAGAGGAGGACCATGAAGATGATCAGAGGACTGCAGCACCTCTGCTATGAGGACAGGCTGAGAGAGTTGGGGCTCTGCAGCATGGAGAAGAGAAGGCTTCCAGGAGACCTTCCAGTATCTGAAGGTGGCCTACAGGAGAGCTGGGGAGGAACTATTCACAAGGTCTTGTAATGACAGGATGAGAGGGAATGGGTTCAAACTGGCAGAGGGGAGATGGAAACTGGATGTTAGGAGGAAGTTCTTTGCAGTGAGAGTAGTGAGACACTGGCACAGGTTGCCAAGGGAGGTTGTGGTTGCTCCCTCCCTGGATGTGTTCAAGCCCAGGTTGGATAAGGCCTTGAGCGACCTGTTCTAGTGAGAGGTGTCCCTGCCTATGGCACAGAGGGGTTGGAACTAGATGATGTTTAAGGTCTCTTCCAACTTAAACCATTCTATGATACTGATGCAGCCCAGAGCTGTATTGGCTCTCTGGGCTGCAAGGACACACTGATGGCTCATGTGGAACTCCTCATTCACCAGCACCCCCAAGGCAAATGCAAATCCTCATTTCCCAGACACAGTCATCAGTCTGGATGGATATTAGGAAGAAGTTCTTCCCAGAGAGAGTGATTTGCCATTGAAATGGGCTGCACAGGGAGGTGGTGGAGTTTCCATCCCTGGAGGTGTTCAAGCAAAGCCTGGATGGGGCACTTAGTGCCATTGGATAGGGCTGGGTGATAGGTTGGACTAGCTGATCTTGGAGGTCTCTTCCAACCTGGCCTATTCTATTCTATTCTATTCTATTCTATTCTATTCTATTCTATTCTATTCTATTCTATTCTATTCTATTCTATTCTATTCTATTCTATTCTATTCTATTCTATTCTATTCTATTCTATTCTATTCTATTCTATTCTATTCTATTCTATTCCATTCCATTCCATTCCATTCTATTCTATTCCATTCCTCAGACCCTGTGTTTAGAACTGGAAAGGGTTTGCCCTCAGAGGGTGAGCTTGACCTTACCAACGCATCGTGTTCCCTCCTCATTGGAGTGGTAGCCTCTGCTGCAGGTCAGCATGTTCCTTTGGCAGGTGTAGGACCCCACAGTATTGATGCAGTTGAATCCTGGCTTGCATGGCTCAGGGAGAGAGGTGCATTCATTAATATCTGGGGAAGAAAATGAATGGCAGTAGTGAGAGCAGCTCTTTAACCTTTCTGGCCTGTTTGCTTCCAGTTTCACTTCAGTTTGCTGCGCTGGAAGGATGAGGCTGAGGAAGCTCTGCTTTGGCTACCCTTTCAAATTTAACCTGCAAGGGCAGCGCTGCTGAAGTGAAATTCACAGCAGGATCTAAGGACAACTCCCTGTGGCCAGTACACAGCCCTGGAGAGGCAGAGGAGCTGGGCAGTGCTGCTGCTCATGTCACAGACACACTGCTGGGCACACCTACCGACACAGTTTCCCTCGGGGTCTTGCAAAAATCCATCCATGCAGCGCTGCTTCGACTCGCAGTAGAAGGATCCCTCTGTGTTCTGACAGAGGAAGTTCACTTTGCAGCTGTGAGTTCCTCTCTGGCATTCATCAACATCTGCAAAACAGATCAGAACACCCAGTGGTGACTGCTCAGCTGTCACCTTCAGTGCTCTTCAGGACCAGTTAACCTCTCAGAAAGGGATTATTTAAAGCAGGTACCCAGCATTGCCCATGGGAGACCTGAGGCTGAGAGCATCCCCTTCTGCAAAGGCTTTGGAATTTATCAGGTCCTGCAGCAAATCTGATTCAGGCTCCCACAACATCTCTGGTAAACCACAAACAGGGAGATGCCTGCAAGTTTACAGCCCTGAGGAGCCAAATTAAACCTAGGGGTGAGGTACCCCTAACAAGATGTGTCCCACTCTTCACTTTTCCAAAGCAAAATGCTCCCTTATATACCTCAGGGGTCCTGGGCAGTAAGCCACCTCCCCTGATTCTGATGCTCATAGGGCACCTGACTGGCACATGGCTGGGATTTGCCACTGCACACAGCCACCTGTGCAGACACATCTGTATTGACACAGCACAAACACCCAACTCTCAGCACTGGTCTGAAGGAAACCCCAACGGGAGGTGGCAACATGGGCAACCAGTTCTGCTTTTGCTTCTCACCCTGCAGCCAGAGGTCAGTTTTTACTCTGTGGGTGGACTCAGTGCCCAAATGATGTTCAACACATTAATGCTTGCTGTGAGAAGGCTGAAGGGAGACCTTAATGCTCTCTACAGACACAGGAAAGGAGGATGGAGTGAGGTCAGCGGTGGCCTCTTCTCACAAGTAACTGATGACAGGATGAGAGGAGGTGGCCTCAAGCTGTGTCAGAGGAAGTTTTGATTGGATATTAGGAAGAATTCCTTTGCTGCAGGATTGGTCAGGCATTGGAACAGGCTGCCCAGGGAGATGGTGAAGTCCCCATCCCTGGAGGGGTTTGAAGCCACGGAGATGTGGTACTGAGGGACATGGTTTAGTGGAGGCCTGTTAGAGGTGGGTTAAGGTTGGCTTTGATCTTCAAGGTCTCTTCCAACCCAAACAATTCCATGATTCTATGTAAAGACAGGGCCTCTGAGGCTAAACATCTCCCTTGGGGATCAGTTACAACCCTGCTAATCACAGAGCAGCACCAAGAGAAGCCTTGGCAAGCCCTTTCCTTCCCGTTTTGGTAACAGCAGCTGCACCAGCTGAAGAACACTTTGTCTTACCTACACATTCTCCATCCTTCAGCTCGAAGCCTGGCTGGCAGCTGAGCTCCTGGAGACACCTGAATGACCCCAGCGTGTTGAGGCAGTGCTCTCTCCGCTGGCAGCTGTGGGTGTCTGCCACGCACTCGTTCACGTCTGCAGGGAACAAGCAAGTCAGTGCCTCATACTCAGCAGGCCACCTGCTCCTCCCTGCTCTGCTGCAAGGAGCCTAAAGCTCAAGTCAAACCACTTCTTCCACATGACCTTGCTGCAGTCTTCTGCTGAAAGAGGTTTGATTCCAGGCTCTTTTGCTAGCAACTGAAGAGGCAGAGGTCACAGGGAGATGCATTCCTCCTCCCCTCTTCCCAAAGGTGCAGGCATGGAGGGGATGAAGGATGGACAGAAGTGATCAGGTGCAGGGTGGGCAGAGGATTGAGCATCAGCTCTGAATTACTGGATAGAAACATCCTGGAGAGCTGAATGAAAAAGTGATTCATGCTTCTTGCTCATGATCAGTTTTGCATAGCTCAGGCTTCACATCAATGCTGCTGCTTCATGCCAGCCAGCCAGGAGCTGCTGGTGGGCAAGTGCTGCAGGAGATAGGTCCTGGCACTGCCTGCTGCAGGTGGAGTCACCTAAACACATTTATTTCCTGATGGATACACAAGCAAACATGGAAAGAGGAATCCTGAAAGCTCAGTCAGGATTGTAGGGTTGTATTCAAGCTGTGACAGGACTAGGGGGAATGGAGCAAAGCTGGAGGTGGGGAGATTCAGATTAGACATGAGGAGGAAGTTCTTCACCATGAGAGTGGTGAGGCCCTGGAAAGGGTTGCCCAGGGGGGTGGTTGGGGCCACATCCCTGGAGGTGTTTGCAGCCAGGCTGGATGAGGCTGTGGGCAGCCTGATCTAGGGTAGGGTGTCCCTGGGCATGGCAGGGGGGTTGGAACTAGATGATCCTTGTGGTCCCTTCCAACCCTGACTGATTCTATGATCTCAGCTCAGCAGCAGGAGGAGGAGAGGTCTTTTAGAACAATCAGCTAGAGACAAGACTGTGGCAGGTAGAGGACAGTTTGGAAAGGAATCAGTCACACCTCTGAAGTGTGAGGTTTTGATGGCTGTGGATGAGGTCACCTCTGACTCAGGGTTTGCCTATCTCAATAATGAAAGCTGGGAACAGCACAGTGAGCAAACAACATGGGCTTAGAGATGGGAAGAGAAACTTTCTTTTGCTGCTCTCCACAAAATCTGAAACGTTCACAGCTCTCCACAAAGCCATCAAGTATTTCTGGAGCTAACAAAAGCCAAATGTGACCCAAAGGTCACATTTGGCTTTTGTTAGCTCCAGAAATATTATTAGCAGCCATCCAGCTTCTCTGCACAATAAACCCAATGTTGTGAACTCAGATTTTCCTTCTGGCTGTAGAACCTCATTTCCAGATCACTACAACCTCAGAGAGACCACATCCCCTGTGGATGGAGACAGGAAAAGCCATTTTAAAAGCCCTTGGTCCTGGAAAACTCAGCAGCAACTTTTCTACCAAACAAATGAGGGCCAGCACCAAGAAATTGCAGAGGTTGTGGAGTCTCCTTTTCTGGAGGCATTCAAAAGCCATCTGGATGTGTTCCTGTGTGACTTGCCCTAGGTGATCCTGCTCTGGACTGGGTGATCTCTGGAGGTCCCTTCCAACCCTTAACATTCTGTCATTCTGTGATTATCATCTGCTGGGTGCTTGCTTCCCAAACCCAGCAAGATCACGACCAGCAGTTGCTGACTTCTCTGCCAGTCCCTGCTCACTGCAGAGGGGTTGGACAAGGTGACTTTTGAGGGTCCCTTCCAACCCGATGCCATCTATGATTTGTGGTCTTCTACCATGGGGCAGGTAATTGCCTACCCTGAAGTTGTTCAGGGTTATGTGTCCCCCCAGTGCTTGTCCAGCTTCCCAGTTTCCATGTGTCAGCTGCAGTGTGAGCAGCAATATTCTCACAAGTGGTCTGGGAAAAAAAAATAACCCTCCAGAAATAACATCAGGGGAAAAAAAAACCACAACACAACCTCCCTCTAACCAAACAACAACAAAGGACTGGAGCTGCTCTCCTATGGGGACAGGCTGGCAGAGTTGGGGTTGTGCAGTCTGGAAAGGAGAAGGCTCTGAGGAGACCTTATTGTGGCCTTCCAGTATCTGAAGTGAACTGCAAGAAAGCTGAGGAGGGACTTTTTATGATGTCAGGTACTGATAGGACTGGGGGAAAAGGAGCAAAACTAGACTCAGATTGGATGTTAGGAGGAAATTCTTCAACATGAGGGTGGTGAGACACTGGAAGAGGTTACCCAGGGAGGTGGTGGAAGCCTCATCCCTGGATGTTTTTAAGGCCAGGCTGGATGTGGCTCTGGACAACCTGATCTAGTGTGAGGTATCCCTGCCCATGATCCTTGAGGTCCCTTTCAGCCCTGATGATTCTATGAAATCAAACAAACCAACCCCACCACCTCCAAAACACAACACCAAAACCAAGCAAAAAAACCAAGCCAACTCCTCTCCTGCTGGAAGCAGAGGATGAGCTGCTGTGGTGGACTCCTCTCCCCTAACTAGACCTGGTTCTTCAATAAACCTGAGTGGTGGTTTCTATATTTTAGACAAAAATGGCTACAGAGAGCCCCTCAGCATCCAAGCCAGTGCAAGGCTTTCTGCTGAGTTAAGAGGCTGTAAGCCTGCTCTGAGATTATCTTTTCTTGCAAACCACAAAAAACCTTCTCAGATAAACCAGCTGTCAACACTGCACTGCATCCCAAGAGTCCCAGCCAGCTCAGCACCAGCCCCAAAGAGCCACAGGGAGGGAGGCAGCTTTGCCTGAAGTGCAGCTGTGTGCTGGAGGAACTCTTGCCCCGGCCCAGCAGGTGTCAGAGCAAAGAAAGATCTGATAGAATTCCATGGCTTGGCTCTGTCTGCTGGTTCTATTTTCACATTCCTGAGTAGTGGAGAAAACAAGCAGAGCCAGAATGCACCTGAGGAACTTGAGAGCTATGGAGTTCTTCACCATGAGAATGGTGAGAGCCTGGAATGGGTTGCCCAGGGAGGTGGCTGGGGCCACTTCCCTGGAGGTGTTTGCAGCCAGGCTGGCAGAGGCTGTGGGCAGCCTGATCTAGGGTAGGGTGTCCCTGGGCATGGCAGGGGGGTTGGAACTAGATGATCCTTGTGGTCCCTTCCAAGCCTGTCTGATTTTATGATTCTAGGTTCCAACCCCCCTGTGCCATAGGCAGGGACACCTCCCACTAGATCAGGATGCTCAAGACCTCATCCAGCCTGGCCTTGAACACCTCCAGGGATGTGGCCCCAAACACCTCCCTGGGCAACTCATTCCAGGCTCTCATGCTGAACAACTTCCTCCTCACATGTAATCTGAATCTCCCCACCTCCAGCTTTGCTCCATTCCCCCTAGTCCTGTCACTACCTGAGAGCCTAAGAAGTCCCTCCCCAGCCTTTTTGTAGGCCCCCTTCAGATCCTGGAAGGCCACAAGAATGTCACCTGGGAGCCTCCTCTTCTGCAGACTGAACAGCCCCAACTCTTTCAGTCTGTCTTCATTCATAGCAGAGGTGCTGCAGCCCTCTGAGCATCCTCATGGCCCTTCTCTGGACACTCTCCAGCATGTCCACATCCCTCTTGTAACAGGGACTGCAGAACTGGACACAGTACTCCAGGTGAGGTTTCAGCAGAGCGGAATAGAGGGGGAGTTCAATGCAGTGTAGAGCAGGCAGGATGCTGCTGCTGCTGCTGCTGTGCTGAAGAGCTGCCACCTATCATCTTACCAACACATTGTGCAGGAGGAAGCCCTCTGCACAGATCACTCTCTGCTCAACACAGTGGAACGATCCCAATATGTTCACACATAATTGTCCTCTGGAACAAGCCTGAGCACCTGTGAGGCACTCATCCAAACCTCTATCAACACGCTGGAAGCAAAAGGGAAAAGCAGGACTCTAGCAGAGCCATTTCTGAAGGGAAACAACACTCCTTGCAGCCCAGAGATGGCTAAATGAAGTGTGTTGGAGCTACCACATCAGCACTGTGCTGGAAAATATGGAGTGCTGTGCTGGAAACAGGGCTGGGATAGACCCTCAGAGATCATCCAGCCTTTGCTCTCAGCCCTACACTTGTGTCACTCTAGGCACAGCCACGGCTCAGCCCAGGCAGTCAGCCTCAGGCAGAGGCACCACCTCCCTTACCATCAAATACTAGAATCATAGAATCAGTCAGGGTTGGAAGGGACCACAAGGATCATCCACTTCCAACCCCCCTGCCATAGACAGGGACACCCTACCCTACATCAGGCTGCCCACAGCCTCAGCCAGCCTGGCTGCAAACACCTCCAGGGAAGTGGCCTCAACCACCTCCCTGGGCAACCCATTCCAGGCTCTCACCACTCTCGTGCTCAACAACTTCCTCCTCACATCCAATCTGAATCTCCCCACCTCCAGCTTTGCTCCATTCCCCCTAGTCCTGTCACTCCCTGATAGCCTCAAAAGTCCCTCCCCAGCTTTTCAAACATCTCTTGAACAGAGCTGCTCAGTGCCTCTTGCTTCAACACAAGCTCACTCCTTCCACTCACACTGCTGGGCCTTTTCATCTCCTGAAGCAAAAAAAATGTTTGCCTTGAGATGCCCCATCTGATCCTGACAGTAATTAATCAAATCAGCTTCCAGCACTGTTGGGTGAGCAATGCACAGTGAATATTTCATCTGGAGATATTAAATTCCCATTTTCTTCACAGCCTGGCTGGCGTTTCACACGGATCATTTGTTGCTCAGTAAGAGCTGAGGTGATGAGGGATGTGGATCACCTGTGAGCACTCCTCAGCACCAGAAGCTGCCACTTGCTTTTGGCTGCTGGCTGCTCCTGCTCCCATGCTGTGATTAAGGCAGGTCACAGGGCATTGCTCCTGATCCCCCCCAAACCTTTCCTGGGCACACATGTCCTTTGGCCCTGCCCAAGCACCTTCATTTCAAATGTATATGGTGGGAATGGTCGTGGTGCAGCTTTGGGGACCTGAGCTTCAGCACCGAGTGACACAGGTGGAGCTGGACCAGCTCTCAGTGGCACATTCTTTGTGGCATGGGAGGCCTCACTGGCTCCAGGCTTTCAAAGCAAGCAGAAATAAACCCAAACCCAACAGGTGGCAGGGCAGAGGGGGCTGCTCAGGACAGCAATCATACCTATGTCCTGCCAGGGGTTCCCACCCTCAGGAAGAACAGCTATGTTGTGCTGGTTTGAACTAAGTGAAGGATTTGAGTGAGAAAATTAGACTGCAGGCTGAGAGAGGAAATCAGATGATGCTACTTTCCTCAGAGCTCTACTGAGAAAGTAAAAAAAATGTTTTAAGAGTTGTAACCCAAATATAGATAAGGCAGAGTGCTTCAGGTCTCTCTGGGCTGTGGCTGCATTCTTGCATGGCTCCTTTGTCCCTGCATTTTGCAGCTAATTCTCAATAATTCCACTAACTTCTTTTCTACTGCTAACCCCCACCCCGCCCGATCTACCTTCACCTATCTGCTGCATCAACAGGTGGTGAGATAAGATTGGGGAAGGGGAGAAAGGTGCTAGGGGTGGTTAGAAACCCCTCTTAGGGATTTGGATCTCTGGGAGGGCTGTGGTGTTTCTGTATGACCTTTTCACTGTATGTATCTGTAAATATCTGTTATACATTGTAAATATCTGCTTGTATATTGAGCATTGCTGTAAATATAAAGCTTCATTTATCAACTTCCAGCCATTCTGAGTCCTAGCCTGGGTTATATCAAAGGGTGGGGGGGCACTATAGATGTGTGGGCAGACCTTGGGGAGGGACAGCAGTGAAAAGAGAAGTCAGGAGGGCTGGGAAAAAAAGTCTGGGATGTCAGAGGCAAAGAGCAGAAACCCAGGCTTGCTTTCACCTGAAGTCCCCAAGTAACAGACACCCTGGAAGCAGACCTGGTGTCACCTCTGCTGCCACTTGCAATCCACAACACTGAAAATGTGGAAGCCTTAGAGGAGCACCCAGGGGCACAAGATCAGTGAGATCTGTCTACAGGTGCTTTAAGCAGCCTCTGTGGTGAGCCTGGGCCACTTACCCTCACAAGAAGTCCCATCAGCCATGATTGTGTAGCCAGGCAAGCAGGAGCAAACAGCATCTCCTTCCACCATGCTGCAGATGTGCTTGCAGGGGCCATTATCTACAGGCAGGGGAGGTGAGAACAGGTTGAGCACTGCCACCACACACCAGCTGAGGGTACAGCCCTCCAGGCCACCCAAAGACAATCCCAGTTCAGCAACAGGGAGTGCAGTTTGCAGCCAATCTGCCCTAATCACCACTTACAGCCCTTCCCTCAGACACAACTCCCTCTGTGTGTCCCACCTGTGCTGCCACCCTCCCGCTGCACAGCTGCACTCTCCCCTTCCCCAGCCAGCAGCAGCTAACAGCCCTGGGACCAGAATCCAGCCTCAAGCTGCTCCCTGGAGTGTCCCCTGACAGCTCCTCAGCCTTGTGCCAGAGCTAACAAAGGCAAGCTGTGAGCCGGAGTCAGGCTGGGGACAGATGTGTGGAATTTGGTCCCAGCTCTGAGCATTCCTCACTCGGTGCAGAATGCACCTCCCAAGGTACCTTTGCACTTATCCTGCTCCTCTTGCAAGGACACGATGACAATGGGCTTAGGAGAGGCTACTGGAGGGATGGTGGCTTCTGCTTCCAGCCTTGTCACCTGTCCTCTGTCAGCATCTGTAAGGCAAGGGAGGCAGAGATGGGTCAGGGCCAGCAACACCTCCACCAGGCACCCCATGACATGGACCTGGTTTCATTCACCCCACTGTTTGTAGGAGGACACAGTGTGGTGACCTGGACAGCTGCTTAGGAGTGGGGGTGAGCAGTCAGCTGGGAAGGTGGCATCTGCCTGATGTGAGCAGATTCTGGGGTAAGATTGGAGGGTGGGGAGAAGGTGGAAGGGTGGTTGGGAACCCCTCTTGAGTTCTGGGAGTGGCATTGTATTTCTGTATTACTTTTAACTTGGATATTTGTATTACTGATCCTATGATTGTTGCAAGTTGAGCCCCCATCTCTGGAGGGGATTGAAAAGCCCTGTAGATATATTGCTGAGGGAACATGGTTTATGGTGACCTGGGTTACTCATAGAATCATAGAATGGTTTAGGTTGGAAGAGACCTCAAAGATCATCCAGTTCCAACCCCCCTGTGCCATAGGCAGGGACACCTCCCACTAGATCAGGATGCTCATGACCTCATCCAGCCTGGCCTTGAACACCTCCAGGGAGGGAGCAGCCACAACCTCCCTGGGCAACCTGTGCCAGTGTCTCACCACCCTCACTGTGAAGAACTTCCTCCTAACATTCTGTTTAAATCTCCCCTCTGCCAGTTTAAATCCATTACTCCTCATCCTGTCATTAAAAGACCTTGTGAATAGTTCCTCCCCAGCCCTCCTGTAGGCCCCTTCAGATACTGGAATATTACTCTAAGGTCTCCTGGAAGCCTTCTCTTCTCCAGGCTGAACAGTCCCAACTCTTTCAGCCTGTCCTCACAGCAGAGGACTTGATGATCTTAAAGGTCTTTTCCAACCAAACCAGTACTGTGACTGTATGATTTCTGTCTATAGCTGTAACTATTTGTCATATATTGTAAATATCTGCTTGCATATTGTGCTAAGCTGTGACCATAAAGCTTCATCCCTTAACTTCCAGCTGGCTGAGTCTAGGCTGGGTGAATTCAAACGTGGGGGCTGGAGGGGAGGACTTCTGTGATTGGACGGGAACACTTCTGCTTGCAGAAGAACTGAAAGCCCTCGTAACTCACGTAAGGCTTCAGCTGTCTCTGCTATCTGATCTGAAATCCTGCCACTGGAGAGCTCCAGACGTCCAAAAAAATGAAACACAGCAGATTTGCTCTCCAAGACTCCCACTCCAGACATATTTAGCTTTGGTATCACTGATGGCTTGAGATAAAAACATCAAAGTGCAGGAAGTAATGGTGTCTGTCTGAACTGAGCAGAGCTCAGCTCAAAGGAAAGCAAACTCTAATCCAAACTGGTTCTGACAAGGAAAGGTTCTTCATCAGCAGGCTTCAGGCTGGAGATGAGGAAAAACTCTTTCCCTGCAAGAGTGGTCAGGTGCTGGAACAGGCTGGATGTTAGGAGGAAGTTCTTGCCAGAGAGAGTGATTGGCATTGGAATGGGCTGCCCAGGGAGGTGGTGGAGTCACCATCCCTGAAGGTGTTCAAGAAAGCACTGGATGGGGCACTTAGAGCCATGGTCTAGTTGATTGGATACTGCTGGGTGATAGGTTGGACTGGGTGATCTTGGAGGTTTCTTCCAACCTGGCTGATTCTATTCTGTTCTATTCTATTTCTCTCTATTCTATTTAATTTCTACTCTACTCCTATTCTGTTCTATTTCTACTCTATTCTATTTCTGCTCTATTCTATTTCTACTCTATTCTATTTCTATTCTTATTCTATTCTATTCTATTCTATTCTATTCTATTCTATTCTATTCTATTCTATTCTATTCTATTCTATTCTATTCTATTCTATTCTATTCTATTCTATTCTATTCTATTCTATTCTATTCTATTCTATTCTATTCTATTCTATTCTATCACCCTTCCTGCAGCTACCTGAAAGGAAATTGTGGAGAGGCTGCTGCTGGTCTCTTCTCACAGGTAAACAGTGATAGAACAAGAGGGGATGGCCTCAAGCTGCCACTGGGTGGGTTTAGACTGGACATTAGCAAACATTTGTTGCCAGCAAGAGTGGTCAGGAATTGGAATGGGCTGCCCAGGGAGGTGGTGGAGTCACCAACCCTGGGGGTCTTTAAAAGTCGTTTGGATGTGGTGCTTGAGGATATAGTTTAAGGGTGAACTTTGCAGAACAGGGATATCAGTTGGGCTTGGTGATCCTGGGGGGTCTTTTCCAACTGGAATGTTTCTGTGATTCATGAGGTCTCCTGCCCACCTACTCACCTGGCGAGCAGCTGACCCCATCATCTTGCAAAGTGAACTCTGGAAAACAGGAGCACTTGTAGGAGCCCACAGTGTTTATGCAGAGATGCTGGCAGAGCTCCCCACCATAGAGAAGACACTCATCCAGGTCATCTCCAGGCAGGCTGTTGGACAGTTCAGCTTCATTACTGATGGACAAAGCTTCGTTGTGATCTTCTGTCTCTGAAACTACAACAGCACAGCACTTGTTGGTTCTCCAGCAGATGTTTGAGCCTTAGGACTGCTCAGCTAACCTGACCTGCAGTGCTTCTAGGGATGAGGCATCTTCCACCTCTCTGACCAACCTGGGTCTGGATCTCACCACCATGTGTAAAACATTTCTCCCTGCTCTCCAGTTTGAACTTCCCTCTTTGTCCTGTCACAAGAGGCCTTGTTGAAAAGTCTGTTCCCACTATTCTGATCACCCCTTTAAGTACTGAAAGGCCACCAGAAGGTCTCCCTGGAGCCTTCTCTCTGGCCTCACAGCAGAGGGCTTCTCCTCCCAGCAATGCTGTGGCCTCCTCTGGCCCCACTCCAACAGGTCCCTGTCTGTGCTGTGCTGGCCCCAGCAGTGCAGGAGGGGTCTCAGCAAAGCACAGCAGAGGGGCAGAATCCCCTCCCTGCCCCTGCTGCTCATGCTGCTGGGGATCAGCCCAGAACAGGCTGGAGCTGGGCTGGCAGTGCTGTCAGCTCTTCTCCAGTTTTGCACCCCCCAAGTCCTCCTCCAGAGGGCTGCTCTCCAGCCCTTCACCCCCAGCCTGTGCTGATTCTCTGCAATGTCTGGAAGTCTTGAATGGACACTTACCCTTCTGGGGCGTGACGGTGGGCAGAGGTTCAGGATGCTGCTTGATTTCTGGATGGATGAAGTGATCCCCCCCCTCACAGCAGGACAGCATCACATGGCTGCAGGGGTAGCCCAGGTTTATGTTGGACTCACAGGTCTTCTCCTCCCTCCTCAGTCGCAGGCCCAGGTTGCAGCAGTCACAGCATTGCTGCAAGAGGAGGAGACCATCAGCACAGAGGATTCCTTGCAGCCCCCACCCAGCCTGCAGCCTTCACAGCTGGAGAAGCAGGTCCCTTTCACCTGTGCTGCTCTGCAATGGGTCAGTCCCCAACCTATCCTGGTCCATGGGGTTGATCTTTCCCAGATGCCAGACTCTTCCCTTGTCCTTGTTGTATTTCATTCAGTTCCTCCCCATCCCATTCTCCAGCCTGTCCAGGCCTGGCTGACTGGCAGCACAACCTGAGGGGTGTCAGCCACTGCTCCCACTTTGGTGCTGCCAGTGCCCTTTGTGCCCTCAGCCAGGTCCTCAGTGAATATATTGAACAGTCCTGGCAACTCCATGTGCTGGCTTGAACTAATTGGAGGATGTGAATGAGAAATTAGACTACAGGCTGAGAAAGGAAAACACTGATGATGTCTCTTCACTCATAGCTTTACTGAAGAGGGGGGAAAAAAGTGTTTTAAGAGTTGTAACCCAAACTTAGATAAGTCAGACTGCTTTGGGTCGTGACTGCTTTTGCATGGCTGTGGCTGCTCCTGCATGGCTCTTTCTCTCCCTGCCTTTCATAGCTGGATCTGAATAATTTCACTAACTTCTTTCCTGCTGGTAACCCCCCCCGGCCCATCTACCTTTGCCTATCTGCTACATAAAACAGATGCTGAGTTAAGATTGGAGAAGGGGGGAAAGGTGGTAGGGGTGGTTAAAACCCCCTCTTAGGGATTTCTGATCTCTGGGAGGGCTGTGGGGTTTCTGTATGACCTTTTCACTGTATATATCTGTAAGTATCACAGAATCATAGAATCAGTCAGGGTTGGAAGGGACCACAAGGATCAGCCAGTTCCAAACCCCCTNCCTGGCAACTCCATGTGCTGGCTTGAACTAATTGGAGGATGTGAATGAGAAATTAGACTACAGGCTGAGAAAGGAAAACACTGATGATGTCTCTTCACTCATAGCTTTACTGAAGAGGGGGGAAAAAAGTGTTTTAAGAGTTGTAACCCAAACTTAGATAAGTCAGACTGCTTTGGGTCGTGACTGCTTTTGCATGGCTGTGGCTGCTCCTGCATGGCTCTTTCTCTCCCTGCCTTTCATAGCTGGATCTGAATAATTTCACTAACTTCTTTCCTGCTGGTAACCCCCCCCGGCCCATCTACCTTTGCCTATCTGCTACATAAAACAGATGCTGAGTTAAGATTGGAGAAGGGGGGAAAGGTGGTAGGGGTGGTTAAAACCCCCTCTTAGGGATTTCTGATCTCTGGGAGGGCTGTGGGGTTTCTGTATGACCTTTTCACTGTATATATCTGTAAGTATCACAGAATCATAGAATCAGTCAGGGTTGGAAGGGACCACAAGGATCAGCCAGTTCCAACCCCCCTGCCATGCCCTGGGGCACCCTACCCTAGAGCAGGATGTCCACAGCCTCTGCCAGCCTGGCTGCAAACACCTCCAGGGATGTGGCCCCAACCACCTCCCTGGGCAACCCATTCCAGGCTCTCACCACTCTCATGCTCAAAAACTTCCTCCTCACATCCAATCTGAATCTCCCCACCCCCAGCTTTGCTCCATTCCCCCTAGTCCTGTCACTACCTGAGAGCCTAAAAAGTCCCTCCCCAGCTTTTTTGTAGGCCCAATTTAGATACTTGAAGGCCACAAGAAGATCACCTGGGAGCCTCCTCTTCTGCAGACTGCACAGCCCCAACTCTTTCAGTCTGTCCTCACAGCAGAGGTGCTGCAGCCCTCTGAGGATCCTCGTGGCCCTTCTCTGGACATGCTGCAGCATGTCCACATCCCTCTTGTAACAGGGGCTCCACAACTGTGCACAGTACTCCAGGTGGGGTCTCTGTTACACATTATAAATATCTGCCTGTGTATTGAGCAAAGCTGTAAATATAAAGCTTCATTTATTAACTTCCAGCCGACTGAGTCCTACCCTGGGTTATTTCAAAGTGTGTGTGTGTGGGGGGAACTGCCTAACCATCACACACTCCATCATGTCACTGCTACATTCATAGAATCATAGAATGGTTTAGGTTGGAAGAGACCTCAAAGATCATCCAGTTCCAACCCCCTGCCACAGGCAGGGACACCTCCCACTAGATCAGGTCGCTCAAGACCTCATCCAACCTGGCCTTGAACACCTCCAGGGAGGGAGCAGCCACAACCTCCCTGGGCAACCTGTTCCAGTGTCTTACCACCCTCACTGGAAAGAACTTCCTCCTAACATTTCATTTAAATCTCTCCTCTGCCAGTTTAAACCTATTCCCCCTTGTCCTGTCATTACAAGACCTTGTGAATAGTCCCTCCCCAGCCCTCCTGTAGGCCACCTTCAGATACTGGAAGGCTACTCTAAGGTCTCCTGGAAGCCTTCTCTTCTCCATGCTGAAAAGCCCCAACTCTTTCAGCCTGTCATTCCTGCAGATTCTGTGATCTGTGCTCCACACTCAGGTGGGAAGACATCATAGCTAAGTGCTAGAAGAAACAAACAGGAGGAACAACTCCTCCTCAGAAGCAGCAGAGGACCTCACCTTGTAGGCTGCCCCTCCGCAGGGATCGCTCTCCTCCGGCCCGCAGGCATCCCCTTCCTTGGCAGCCACCATGCCAGCCAGGCAGCTGTTCTCCTTCACTGTGGAGACACAGCACTGCTTCTGGGCAACTCTGCAAAGGGGCACCCAGGTCAGGCCTTCATCAGGCTGGGGTACAGCAAACCCCCCCCCCCCTCCCTGCCCCCAACCTACTGGAATCATGACGCATCCCACAGACTTGGTCTCTCCTTGACATGGGTAGCAACGTACTAGAGGTGGTACCACTGGCCTGGGCAGGATATAGTTTTCCCTCTTTTCTCAGAGGAAAGGTGATAAATGCTGAAGAATTCTTTTTTAGGTCACTGTCTCTCCAAGTTTGGTCACTGTCCTTCAAAGTCAGGCCACCAGCATCCCTTACTGCTCATCTCTACCTGTGCACCAGTCCCTCCTCCTCATAGTTTGCTTCTCAGAAGCCATCAGAAGGTAAAGAGAAACCAGACAGAAACCTTCTTCCCTGGGAAGTGGGGAAACCCCAACCTGTCCCAGTGCAGGAGCCTACACTTGCCCTAGCTGAACTTCAGGAGGCTCCCAGAGCAGCAGCTCATTTTCACTACTCCTCCCTCTTTCCTACACTGAGAATCTCCAGGTGCTGCCCAGAGCCAGTGGCAGACTCTTGCAGCTCTGCCAGGTGTGGGCATTCTGCACACAGAGGGGCACTTGGGGCTTGGACACATGCATGGTGACCAGCTCTGCACCTTGGCACAGCTCCAGCAGGAGTGGTGATGCCATGGTTCCGACACCACAAAGGTCAGTACCTTCACAGGACAGTTTTCTTCACACAGAGGATTTACAGGGGGGCTACAAACAGAGCCACAACTGCAATTCTGGAGGTCAAAGGACTGAACTTCTGATCTCTTGCTCTTTTAAATCCCAGTAGATTTAGAGGGGTTGGATCATCTGGGATTTGGCTTTTTTCAGCCCAGCCTCAGATGTGCAGGTGCAACTCATCCACGCATGCAGAGCTTCAAGAGCCTGCCACTGACTCCAGGCAGCACCTGGAGATTCTCAGTGTAGAATGATTTGTACCTCCTTAGGCCAAGGCTGGGATTTCTGGAGCTGCCTTTCCTTGGTGGGCAGTTGGTGTGTGTCAGCCATGTCAAGCCAGATCCCAGCAGGGGGAGACTAAGTCTCCCAGTACCTTCAGAAGGCTGCAGTGATGCCAACTTTGGCAAAACCAATCGTGCCAAAGTTTCTTTAGTGCTGAAAACGTTGGGATGGCTCCTGGAGAAATCCTTCTGGCTTCTGCTGCAGCCTGTGAGTCTCAGATAACTGCCTCCAGCCCTCCCTAAAAGCTGTTCCAGGCCAGGGTGAGGGGAGAGAAGGGACAAGCTGCAGCCAAGGTGACACCTTGTCCACGTGCCCCTTGTTGTGTGGTGCAGTTTGGCCTGGCACTCTCACTCAGAGCAGATGCTGCCCATACCAGCAGCACCAGCAGGGCTATGGTCACCCCTCCAGCTGAACACAGGCAGCAGAACCATCTGGGCAAAGCCTCATTCAGTGACTTGGATGCTGACTGCATTTAGCACTGGCCAAATAGTCAAATTCTGCCCTTCTGTTTGTCTTGCAACCCTGCAGATGGGCAACAAACTGGGAGACAAGAATCTGAGCTCTGCTCACCTGAGAGGAAAAAGAAACCTTCAAAGGCTTTTGTTTGGATTGTGGGGAAAGGCAGGGGGGAAAATCTCAGAATCACAGACAGGTTGGGGTTGGAAGTGACCTCAGGAGATCATCCAATCCAACCCCCCCCAGCCAGAGCTGGATCACTTAAGAGGGAATCACCCAGGATCACAGGGTCCAGGTGGGTTTGGAATGCCCCCAGAAATGGAGACTCCACAACCTCTCTGGGCAGCCTGCTCCAGGGCTCTTCCACCCTCACAATGAAAAATGTTTATCCTTATGTTTCCACAGAAGCTCCTCTGTTCCAGTTTGTGTCCACTGCCCCTTGCCCTTCCTCCTCAGCTGCCACGGCACAGTCTGCCACCAGCCCATACAACGCATGGCACAGTCCCCAGCCTCCTGCACCTTCCCTGAGCTATGCAATCATTTTGCCCTCTTCTAAAGGGCTGCTCTCTGTGTTGGTCCAAGCTGCTGCTCTCTGCCTTACGTACCTGCAGATATCACCATCCACTCCACTTACAGGGATCTCTCTGCACTCCCCGTTGTCTATAGCCCACTGCTGACCAGCTCCACAGCAGCTCTCAATCAACTCCTTTGTGGAACCTGTAGAAAACACACAGCTAGAATGGTTTGGTATGGAACGGGTTGGTTGGGCTCTGTTTTCTTAATTAAAAGATATTTTAAATACCAACATTTCAGCTCTTTCTTATTTTTTTATGCTTTTTTGTTTTGTGGGTTTGGTTTTTTTTTTTTTTTCCTTCTTTCTCTCCCACATCTCATTTGGTTGCATGCAAACCCAAAAGGATACCTGCAGTATCTTGCTATAATTGAGTACCTGGAACAGCAGAAGCAAATGAGAGCTCTAAAAACAACAGAAGACATAACTGGTTTGAAGGCAGCTCCACTTTTGGCACCTCTGAGCACACAAAAAAAAACCCCAAAACCTTAAAAATCACCCCGGGTCACTCAACACAATTAACAAGATGAGCTCTGAGGGTCCCTTCCAAGCCCAAGCAGTCAGTGAAGCTGATTGAATACATCATGAGGGTGTTGTGACAGAACCTTCACTGCCACTGGCTGGGCTAGCAGGAAGATGTGCCCAAGGACCACAGCAAACAGAGCAGAGCACACAGGGTGCACAGCAGCTCAGCACGGGGCAAGAACAAGCCTCAGCAGGTCACTTACAGAGTCACACAGAATCAGAGAATCACAGAACTTCTTAGATTGGAAAAGACCTTCAAGATCATCGAGCCCAATCATTAGTTTCACACTGACAAGTCCTTGACTAGACCAAATGCCTCAGCACAACATCTAAGCACTATGAATTGCCATGGTTGGAAAGGACCACCAGGATCATCCAGTCCAACCTTCATCTCAGCATCCTTCATCACCAGACCACAGCCTCAAGCACCACATCCACTCTAGGGTGACTCCACCACGTCCTTGGGCAGCCTGTTCCAGTGCCTGACCACCCGCTCAGTGAAGAATTTCCTCTCAACATCCAATCTAAACCTCCCCTGATGCTACTTGAGGCCATTT
Source organism: Psilopogon haemacephalus (assembly GCA_013396835.1). Classification (NCBI taxonomy): domain Eukaryota; kingdom Metazoa; phylum Chordata; class Aves; order Piciformes; family Megalaimidae; genus Psilopogon; species Psilopogon haemacephalus. Next base: position 86,071 of record VWZI01018179.1, on the reverse strand, counting down.
CCTCTTGTCCTATCATTAGTAATTCAGGAGAAGAGACCAGCACCAGCCTCTCTACAACCTCCTTTTAGGTAGTAGTAGAGGGCAATAAGGTCCCCTCTCAGCCTCTTCTTCTCCAGACTAAACAACCTCAGTTCCCTCAGCCACTCCTCATAGGTCATGTTCCCCAGACCTCTCACCACCCTCATCGGCCCTCTCTACACCCACTCCAGGGAATCATGAGCAGGGAAGGGATCAAAGTGCTGCATTCCCTGGCCAGCCAGTGCTGAGGCCTCCTGCCTCACTGCCTCATTTAAAAAAAAAAAAAAAAAAAAAAAAAAAAAAAAAAAAAAAAACCCACATTTTTATATTTATCTCTGGGACCTAATTTCTGGACCTTTCCTTTCAAAGGAAAGGGCACCCACGCCTGCAGTGCACGCAAGCACCCAGCCTTTGCTCAGGACAAAGCTGCTGTGGCTCCTCATCCAACGGCTGCTTGAGCCCATCTCTGGTGGGAAAACCATGAAGAAGAGCTTCACACCAGGACCATTAACTCGGCAGAGCTCTTCAAAGAGGGAACAAACCCTGCTTCCAGTGGGTCTGCTTTCTGCTCCAGTCTCTTCACCATGTCAAGCTTTCTACAGGAAGACAAAAGCAGCAGTGTCACTTGACCCTTAATAGGTTGTCATTTCTTATCTTATCTCCAGCCTGGGAGGCTTTATTGAAGTCCCTCCTTAATAAGTGAAGGTACAGCAGAGAACATTTATCTTGGCAAAGGGAAGGGAGGGGAGAGCAAGAAGCCAGCCCCAGAGCCAGCTGCTTTCACTGGCACTGAGCCACCTCTGATGGCACTGGGCCAGCACCCAGGGCACTGAGCCAGCACTGACAGCACTGCCACCACTCAAGGTTTCCTCAGGACCTGCTCCACAGAAATCCAGGTCTGGTTCATCCTGGGCAGGTCACTGCAGGCTCTTCAGAGCCCCATGCCAGGAGTGTGTGTGACTCCAGTCCCCAGTGCTGGGGTGTTTCCCCAGCAAGTGAGCAAGCCCTCACTTAGCTCACTGCTAAGGGGAAGGGGCTTTCATCCGTGGGCACCCAGCAGGCTTTTAGGCTCCTCTGGTAATGGAAAAGCAGCCTGCAGGAGAAATCTGAGCTGAGCTGAGGGTTCGACACACATCTCACGGCTGCAGCCCAGTGCTGAATCATTCTCGGCTCTTTCCCCTCCTCCTCCCCGTCCCTGCTGGGCTGGCTGTGCCGTGCCATCACCCCAGCCCTGGCAGTGAAGTCCACCCCACCTGCAGCAGCCGCCTTCATTTGAAACTTCAGACAGCAAAGCCTTTGCCTGCTCTCTCCTACTGCCTCCAAAGCCAGCGGCGCCTCTTTCGAAATCCATCCCCCCTCTCACCCGGGACAAGCTCCTGCTGCCTCGCCTCCCCTCCTCGGGAGGCATCTGGTTCCCATTTCGATCTGCAAACAGGCTGCTTCCTCCCCTGCTCCGCTCCCATCGACTCCTCGCGTTGGCAAAGAAGGGAGCGCTGCGGCTGCCCAGAGCATCAATCCACCGGCCGCAGCCTCCCCCTCTCCCCGAGCGCTGCACCGCAGGGTCACACAGCGACACCACCTCCGGAGCGCTGCAGCACAGGGTCACACAGCGACACCACCTCCGGAGCGCTGCAGCGCAGGGTCACACAGCGACACCACCTCCGGAGCGCTGCAGCGCAGGTGACACAGCGACACCACCTCAGCCAGGGCTGCCCGGCAGGGCTTGCTCCCGGCCTGAATGAACGGCAACCTGAGCTTCCCCCTGGCTTTACAGCCGGATAATCCTTGGAAGTCGAACCTTGCACTACCTGTGCCAGAGGACATTTGGACGGTGTTTGGAGGTTTGCGTTTCCATGACAGCCTCCTTCATTAGCCCAGGCTGAAAGGAAGGGGCTGGGAGAATGGGACAGATGAAAAAGGGGGGATGGGACAGCTAAAAAACTCCTGGAACATTTTTTTTTAATTCTTTTTTTTTCCCCCAACAGCTGAAAACTCACCAGTTTCTCTTCCTGGCCTTTTAAAAACCTGCCTCCTCTGGCTCCATCCTTCTGTCACCGAGCCTGGAACAGAGCAGTTGGTGCACAGCCTCCTTTTGTGAGCTGCAGCAATAACCCAGAGCAGGCTTCAACTTCTCGCCCTTCAGCATAGCCCTGGCTGGATTTTCCTCCTCAAGCTTCCTTCCCCAGCTATTGCACACAGAACACTGACACTGTCAGTTCACTTTCCAGAGAGCTGAGGCTTTGGGAAGCCTGGTTCCCATTTTCCCAGTAATTCCTGCCTGGAGAATTCCAGTCGCTCTGCACGCCCTGGTCTGTGGCTGGGCAGGCTCCTTCCTTCCCAGCAGCATTTCCATCAGCTCATTTAAACGTCAAGGTACAGTGTACAGTTCAGAGGCCCATGTGGTGCTCAGCAGTCTGTCTGAACAGCAGGAGAAAATTCTTTGGTAGGAGCAGGACCGCTGGAGCAGGCTGCCCAGAGAGAATCATAGGACCAGTCAGGGTTGGAAGGGACCACAAGGATCATCTAGTTCCAACCCCCCTGCCATGTCCAGGGACACCCTACCCTAGATCAGGCTGCCCACAGCCTCAGCCATCCTGGCTGCAAACACCTCCAGGGATGGGGCCCCAACCACCTCCTTCAATGGAGACTTCCCAGCCCTGTCTGGATGTGTTCCTGTGTGACCTGCGCTAGATTCTATAGTCCTGCTCTGGTAGGGGGGTTGGACTGGAAGATCTCCAGAGGTCCTCTCCCACCCCTACCATCCTGTGATTCTGTGACACCCCTTTCTGCAGCTGTAGCCCACATGAAACCCCACAGCCTCTCTGAGGAGGGGTCTAACTTGAGAGGCATCACTGGACACCCCTTTCTGCCCAGATCTGCACTGAAGGTTAGAAGGTGAATCTCCACCCTGTGTGCTCCTTGCCTCCTGCACTCCAGGCATGAACCTAAACCCTGAAGGAGAGACAGCAATAAGAAGCCAACCCCAGAGCTCACTCATCCTTCAGGATGTGGTTGTGAGCTTTTAGGTGTTTGAGTTTTGTGACCTTGGTAACAGAAGAAAGATGCCCTGCAGGTGTCTGGTGCTGGATGTGCTCCAAAGAGTGCAACTGACTGAGAATGCCCAGAAAAGGTGAGAAAAGATGAGGTCACACAGCAGCATCCATCAGTGACCTGCAGCTCCACCATCCCAAGCACCCAAGCTACTCCTGGTGAAGCAACTAACCTCCAGCTCTGAGAACTGGACATCAAGAACTTCTGGACATCAGAGGAATGAAAGCTCTGAGTTAGTCCACCGAGTTTCTAATTAGTGCACAGGGATGCTAAAACTAAGCAGGGAAGTGATTGTAGGGCTCCAGCTCTCCTTATTTGGCAGGTACAGAGTCACAAATGACATAGTTTGTTTATTTGGTGATGCTCTGAAGAGCTCCCTCCTTTCCTTGGGCCTCTCCTGATGAAGTCCTGCCAGTCAGTGTCAAAGAATTTCAGCAGCAGTGGTGGTGGCCTAAGCCACCTTCTGGGTTAATGAGTAATGAGAAGCTGTGAGAGGTGATGGTTCAGGGTTCTGCTGTGATCCATGGACCCCAAGGAGGTTTCAACCCTCCAGGAAGCACCCACCACTAGGGCAGCTACTGCCAAGGAAATTCAGTGGGATGCTGGAATCAACAGCAGCAGAACAAACTTCCTTTTGTCCCTTGCAAATGTGGGAGGAAATATCAGCTCAAAAGTGCTCCAGGGGGACTCAACGGCAGCTAGTAGGGATCTCAGCAGGAAATGTCTCTTTCCCATGCATCAGGAAGGGACCTCTCCAGACCATCAAACCCAGGCCTCACCCCTGCTCAAGCAGGGTCACCCACAGCAGCTTGCCCAGGCTCACAATGGCTTGGGGGGGCTGGAATCTCTCCAGAGAAGGAGACTCCACAGCCTTTCTGGGCAGCCTGCTCCAGGGCTCCAGCACCCTCACACCAAACAAGTTTCTCCTCTTGTTCAGGTTGAACCTCCTGGGTTCCAGCTTGTGCCCACTGTCCCTTGTCCTGTCATTGGGCACCACTAAGACTCTGGCCCTGTCCTCTTGCCCCCTACCATTTAGCTGTTGCTGAGCATTGATCAGATCCCATCTCAGGCTGGTTCTGTTTCAACTCCATGCTCTAAAAGCAGCAAGTCATGCTCATCTGTGCTCATCAGGACTAAGGATGCCACTGCAGGCTTGCAAGCACTGGCACTGATGTCACTCTCACAACAGGCAACCATTTACACATCACTGCAAACTCTGGCAGAAGGGGAAGCTCTCCCCCAAACCTCAGGTCTGAAGCAGCTGCCCAAGGCAGCCTACAGGACCTGTCTGCTCCTTCACTAAAAATCACAGCACCAAGCCTTTGGATGTGTAGAAAAACTATGAACATGGTTGTGTTTCAGCAGGTTCCTAGTCCAGCACTGATGGAACTTGCCCATGTGCTGCAGCTCTTTGTCATCTCATGTCTGGAGTGGGGCACAGTGAGATTGAGTAGGACAGTGCTTCCCACAGGGAACCCTCACCAAGTCACATCTGCCTCATACAAAGCATCAAATACTCCTCAGGATGCTGTGGCTAGATCAGCATCCATCAGCTGAGAGCTCCTGCCTGTCTCTGCAGGGACCATGTCTCCAGCACTCTTCCATGCTTTCTGCAAGCTGCAGAGGTGGCTGCAGGGCTTCTCCTCCTTGAGCTCTCATGCATCCATCACTCCAAACAAGCCCAAAGCCCAAGACATGCCCTTCACAGGAAGAGGAATTCTCTCTGTGGTGCTGACCAGCTGAGGAGGAGGAGAAGGAGGAAGACTTGGTGGCACAGCAACATTGGGCAAGCTTCACCACCCCACATGCTGCACCTGAAACAGGCACAAGATGAAGCTTAGCTGGAATTCCATCTGCTGCAGTGGACTCTGGCTACACTTCCCACTTGGAAACTCCAGACTGCAGCCAGCTGTAGAGGAATTTGTGTTCCTGAACGTATTTTTACTTTGGAAGCAGAGCTGAAGAGAGAGAAAAGGGTCTGAGCTGTGAAAAGCTCCAGCTCTGTGACTGCAGTGGGGTTTGGAGCTTTTGGGATGAGCTGGCAGATTCTAACCATGGGTGGAGGCATCTCCTCGGCCTCTTCCACAGAGGCTCACTGCAGTTACTGGCTGTAGGAGACATCTGAAACAGAGGAGGATACTAAGAGAGGCATTTCAGTGCCATTTCATGGATATACTGCCAAAGCCCAGCTCTGACTATCTGTGAGTCAAGAGCCCACTGTTCACTGCCATTCACTGTTCAAAGATAGGGGAGCATGTCATAGAATCACAGAACCAGTCAGGCTTGGAAGGGACCACAGGGATCATCTAGTTCTACCCCCCCTGCCATGCCCAGGGACACCCTACCCTAGAGCAGGCTGCCCACAGCCTCTGCCAGCCTGGCCAAAAACACCTCCAGGGATGTGGCCCCAAACACCTCCCTGGGCAACCCATTCCAGGCTCTCACCACTCTCATGCTCAACAACTTCCTCCTCGCATCCAATCTGAATCTCCCCACCTCCAGCTTTGCTCCATTTCCCCTAGTCCTGTCAGTCCCTGATAGCCTAAAAAGTCCCTCCCCAGCTTTTCTGTAGTCCCCCTTCAGATACTGGAAGGCCACAAGAAGGTCGCCTTAAGGAGACGTAACTGAGACACAGAGCAGGAAAGTGCTCTGTTGTGCTGCTTTGAACTAATTTGGAGGACTTGAATAAGAAATTAGGCTTTAGGCTGAGAAATGAAAACAGATGATGTCACTTCACTCACAGCTTTACTGAGAAAGAAAAAAAAAATTGTTTTAAGAGTTTTAACCCAAATATAGACAAGTCAGACTGCTTCAGACCTCTCTGGGTTGTGGCTGGCTCCTTGCATGGCTCCTTTTCCTTGCCTTTTATAGCTGATTCTCAATAATTCCACTAACTTCTTTCCTACTGCTAATCCCCCCTGGCTGATCTACCTTCGCCTATCTGCTGCATGAACAGGTGGTGAGATAAGATTGGGGAAGGGGGGGGGAAAGGTGGCAGGGGTGGTTAGAAACCCCTCTTAGGGATTTTGATCTCTGGGAGCGCTGTGGTGTTTCTGTATCACCTTTTCACTGTATATATCTGTAAATATCTGCTTGTACATAGTAAATATCTGCAAATAGAAAGCTTCATTTATAAACTTCCAGCTGATTGAGTCCTAGCCTGGGTTATTTCAAAGGGTGGAGGGGCAGGTAACTGCTAAACCACCACATCTGTGTTTAAAGAGAGCTGAATGACCAAAGTCTCGGGATGAGTTGACTCTGGAATTTCTTATCCAGGTTTCCAGCTCATGTCAGCCAGCTGACACTTTGTGGTGCTGGAAACCTCTTGGCAGAGCTCAGAAAGGAGCTAGGTGCCTGTGCACTTAAGGCCAGAAACATCTGGACACAGCTGCACAAAGCAAAGAACTTGCTGAGTCATCGCCCATGGAGTAGGGATCCAAGCGGTTGAAACACCAAGCCCTGGGAGGCTGAGAGGTTCTGGAGGAGTACCAAACTGCAGAGGCCCAGGCAGAGAAGCCCAGTGCTTGAGGGGGTGCTTTGGAACGTCCTCTGAACTGTAGCTGTTGGCTTCACGAGCTCCATGAGCTGAGCTGGCAAAAGCTTGCAAAAGCTTGCAAAGGGACAGTGTTTGGTGCCAGGCTCAGGCGCCAGGAGATTGATGCACTCGAGCTTTCCCATGTCCACAGCACTTTCACACAAAGCTCTCTCAGTGCCCTCGGTTTCTGAGGCTAACTGAGCACAATCCTTGCACCGTCACCGAGGAGGGACCTGCCCCTTCTTCTGGAGTACAAACACATTTGCAGCAGCTCAACATAGGGACACTTTTCACCTGTGAGTGATGACTCCATCCAGAGCTGCCTGCCCTCACTGTCAAGAATTTCTTCCTCATCTCCACTCTCAATCTCCCCTCTTCCAGCTCAAAGCCATTGCCCCTCACCCTATCACTGCAAGCCTTCGTCAAAAGTCCCTCTCCAGCTCTCCTGTAGCCCCTTTCAGGCACTGGCAGGCTGCTCTAAGGTCTCCCTGGAGCCTTCTCTTCTCCAGGCAGAACAGCCCCAACTCCCTTAGCCTGTCTCCGAGCAGAGGTGCTCCAGCCCTCTGATCACCTTTTCTGTCAGTTTATCCTACTGAGAATCAGAGAGAGAGAAAGGAGCCATAGAACAAACAGCTGCACAGCAGAGCTGGCACCAGAACACAACTGCAAACCAGGACAATGCATTGGCATCTAAACACAGAAGGTTAGATCAGTCCCCAAGAGGCAACATCTGGCCCAGGAGCAGCAAGAAGCCAATTCTTTTGCCAGCAGCCTACAGATCCAGCTTCAGCAGGAACAGCACCCACAGGTAAGGCTCCGTGGAAGAGGTCCAGAACACTTCATATGCTCAAGACTTCCACTAAATTTCCTGTGCTTGCTTGACGTCCACTGATAGCTGTGAAACACAACAGCTCAACATTTTTAACTCTCCATGTAATCCTTTCCCAACCCAGTCCACTCCAAGATGAACTTCTGAACCACCTACCCAGCACCAGCCCTTGCCAGCCCTGCTGGAGGAAAGTGAATGATCTGAAAGCTCACAAAGATACCCCTGCAATCAGCAGCTAAAATAGGGTTATTGATTACAAGCAAAGCCACAGCTCCACAGAATCCCTGGGTGATCCCCAGAGGTCCCTTCCAAGCCCACCATGGGAGGGACCTCTGGGGATCACTCAGTCCAGCCCCACTGCTAAAGCAGGGGCACCCACAGCAGGTTGCCCAGGATCAAATTGGTCCGGGGGGGGGGTTGGAATCTCTGCAGATGAGACTCCACAACCTCTCTGGACAGCCTGCTCCAGGGCTCCAGCACCCTCACACCCAACAAGTTTCTCTTCATCTGCAGATGGCATCTCTTGGGTTCCAGTTTGTACCCATTGCCTCTTGTCCTGTCACTGGGCACTACTGACAAGAGTCTGGCTCCATCCTCTCACCCCCCAACCTTTAGCTGTTGCTGAGATTTAAACTGGATGTTAGAAGGAAGTTCTTTACAGTGAGTGTGGTGAGACACTGGCACAGGTTGCCCAGGGAGGTTGTGGCTGCTCCCTCCCTGAAGGTGTTCAAGGCCAGGTTGGATGAGGCCTTGAGCTACCTATTCTAGTGGGAGGTGTCCCTGCCTATGGCACAGGGGATTCGGAACTGGATGATCTTGGAGATCCCTTCCAACCTAAACCATTCTATGATTCTAGGTGCTCCATCCAGTCTTGTCTTGAACACCTCCAGGGATGGTGACTTCATCACCTCCCTGGGCAGCCCATTCCAATGCCAATCACTCTCTCTGTCAAGAACTTCCTCCTAACATCCAGCCTATACCTCCCCTGGCACAGCTTGAGACTGTCCCCCCTTGTTCTGTTGCTGGTTGTCTGGGAGAAGAGACCAACCCCACCTGGCTACAACCTCCCTTTAGGTAGTTGCAGACAGCAATAAGGTCACCCCTGAGCCTCCTGTTCTCTAGGCTAGACAACTCCAGCACCCTCAGCCTCTCCTCACAGGACTGTGCTCCAGGCCCCTCACCAGCTTTGTTGCCCTTCTCTGGACATGTTCCAGTACCTCAAAAGCTCCATTAAACCCCCCAGACAGTGCTACCTACCCAAGAGACTGCAATTTCCACTTGTGAAACCGCAGCCCTGATGTGACAACCCAAAGTGAGAGGGTGACAGAGAAACCTGCTCATCAGAACTCCACTTCTCACTCTGTTGACCCAAGCTGCAAGCAGATAGTGAGAAAAAGGCCACTAAATAAATCTCTGCAAGCCTCAGACTTCATTCCTCGACCGTGCACGCAGTAAATACCAACAGCTTGAGGTAATACAAATGTGCAAGAGGACTGAATCATGTCTTGGCCATACAAAGAGGAGATCATTTAAAGCTCAACATAATCTTTACAGGCTGAGGTAACCACCTCAAGTGACAGATATCTCTAAAGAGCCATACGAAGCGTGGCACGGGCCCAAAGCTCCTCTCTCCATCATCACTCATTCACTGAAAGCAGCTCTGAATACCAGAACCTGGCTTAGCAGGGGAAGAAAACCCAAACACGGCCTGAGAAGCTTTTATTTAAAATAGCCAATAAAATAAGGAATGGAAAAGTCAATCAGCAGCAAAGCTAAGCTGCTCTCCTCAATGGCATGGCCACCTTGCAGCATGAGTGACACGAGGGCTGCCCCAAGCAGTACCATGGCAGAGTGTGGGTCTCAAGTAGGGAAAGCCCCAGAAAAAACAGAACAGGGCTTTTATTCACAGAATCCCAAACTGCTTTGGGTGGGGAGAGAACTTTAAAGGTCATCAAGTCCACCCCACCCTCAGTCAGCTGGATGTAAGGCTACTTTTGAGGACATAAAGCCGTTCAGTGAGACTTGGGCAGGATCAGCTTAACAGAGAGGAACCTAATGAGGTTCCACAGGGATAAGTGCAGAGTCCTGCACCTGGGGAGGAATAATAAACTGCACCAGTACAGGTTAGGAGGTGATTTGCTGGAAAGCAGCCCAGTGGAGAGGGACCTGGGAGTTCTGGTGGCCAAAAACTTCTCTGTGGGACAGCAATGTGCCCTTGTGGCCAAGAAGGCAAATAGGGTCCTGGGGTGCTTTAAGGGGAGTGTGTCCAGCAGATCCAGGAATGTTATCCCCCTCTGCTCTGCCCTGGTGAGGCCACACCTGGAATACTGCATCCAGTTCACACCTGGAATATTACATCCAGTTCTGGGCTCCCCAGGTCAAGAGGGACAGGGATCTGCTGGAGAGAGTCCAACTGAGGGTTACAAGGATGCTGAAGGGACTGGAGCACTGCCTGATGAGAAAAGGCTGAGGGCCCTGGGGCTGGTTAGGCTGGAGAGGAGAAGACTGAGAGGGGATCTGATCAATGTGTATCAATATCTGAGGGTCACAGAGCACTGCAACAGGCTTCCCAGAGAGACTGTGGAGCCTCCTTCTCTGGAGATTTTCAAAGCCAACCTGGATGTGTGACCTGCCCTGGGTGATCCTGCTCTGGCAGGGGGGTTGGACCTGATGATCTCTGGAGGTCCCTTCCAAGCCCTAACAATTAATGATTCTACAATGATTCTACAATGTGCAACTAGAGCAGGTTGCTCAGAGCCCCAGAGAACCTGACCTGCGATGGTTCCAGCCTTGGGGCATCTCCCATCTCTCTGAGCAACCTGGGACAGGCTCTCGCCACCCTCAGTGTCAAATATTTCTCCCTTCTCTCCAATCTAAATCTCCCTCTTTTAGTTTCAAACCATCAGCCCTTGACCTGTCACAACAGGCCCTGCTCAAAAGTCTGTGCCCAGCTTTCTGATCAGCTCCATTAAGCACTGAAAGGCCACCAGAAGGTCTCCCTGGAGCCTTCTCTTCTGCATACTGAACAAACCCAACTCTCTCAGTCTGGCCTCACAGCAGAGGGCTTCCAGTCCTGCCAGCATTGCTGTGACCTCCTCTGACCCTGCTCTAACAGGTCCCTGTCTGTGCTGAGGAATCCAGAGCTGACCCCAGCACTGCAGGGTGGGTCTCAGCAGAGCTGAGCTGGAGATCTGAAGGACAGAAAGGTTTGGCCCCACAACAGACAGAAGGGAGGACTCAGAACTGCACAGTCTGGCAGCCTGAACTTCTTGCTGCAGTTTCCAGACCTGAGCCAATGTGAAAATAGGAGGTGTGAAACGTTAACCTGAAACCCAACACTTGAGTTCCATTCAGAAGCACAGCCAGCAGGGCCATGACCAAGCCAGAAGGAGAAAGAGGTCCTCAGTGAGGTGAGCATCTTCACAGCACCACAGCAAGGAGGGAAGATGCTGCTGCTGAAGAAGCTGAGTCAGAAAAAGAACAGCTTGAGAGCATCTGCAAAGCAGAATGGATGTGAACTCTGCTGTGCTGAGTCACCAGAGCTGAGCAGGAAATGAGGGCTCCTCAAAGCAGGAGCAATTCTCACAGCCACAGAAGGGGCTTGAATGGGAAATTCATGTTTGGTTCATGTGCTGCTTGCTAGATGTGATTCCTTTGATCCAAGCATGTCTGGAGCTCCAGCTCCATCTTGAAGACTTGGATCTGATTTTCTGCTCAGCTATGAGCTCCCCAGGCCACAGAAAGCTCTTGAGGGATGGACTTTTCACCAGCTGGTTTGCTGGGTGGTCTGGCTTGGGTTTATCACAAGTGACATGGAGCAGAGAGGGATGAATGGGGGCAAAGGCAGCAGCTAAAAGCTCTTTGGGAACAAACATTTATCCCAGTAAATGGGATGAAAGATAAATAAGTCTTCCACAGGGTTGGAGAAAGGCTGAACCACCAAGAACGTCCAGCTCCAGCCTCATCCAGCAATGTAAACAGTTTCAGGGGGCTGCTTGCTGTCCAGTAACTAAGCCCTGACCCTCTCCCTCCTACAGAGCAAGAAACTGGAGAGTTAATAGCTGCATCCTGAGCATCATCCTCATCCTCACCAGCTGGCTGCTGATCTGCCCCATCCCCACGGGCAGAAAGCTCCTCTCAGGACACAGATTCTTTTGCAAAGTGAGGGGTTTCCAGTGCCAGCTGAAGGTGTCCCCACACACCCAATCCCAGCCACAAAGCAGACGGACAGGGCAAAGCACTTCCAGTTCCCTTCAGCGGAGCTCAGATGCAGACCCTTGAGAAGACCTTCACAGCTTTCACCAAAACACTTCCACTTTATTTGCAGAGCCTCTTTCACTGAAACAAGATGAAAGGGTTGGCTGCCTTCTCTGTCGTTAGACACCCATCTGCCAGACCTTCCTGGGACACACAAACACAATTCTCCTGAACAAGAGACTTCTTCCAGCTGAACCACTGCAAATTTGCTGCTGCTTTGCTGCAGAGTGACATCCAAAAACACAAACCAAGCCCAGCCCCAGGAACGCAGCATTCCAGGGCACTTTTCCGAGCTCCACAAGACCTCCTGGGGCAAAGAAAAAGCAGGCAAGCGTGTGAAGCATGAAGGATTTTTCCCTTCCCAGAGTCTGCAGGCCCGTGAGAAGCCTTGCTGGAGCTGCTGGGTGCCGTCCAACATCCCCATCCTCTGTGCGCGGCTCAGGCACCAGCGGTGGCAGCGCCAGCTCCAGCCTGACTCCTCCAACCCACTCGGGTTCCATCACCCAGGGCCAAGCCCTGCTTTGGCAGCCAGACGAGAGGCTTGCTCCAGACTCTGTTTCCAACTCAGACAAGTAGCTATGGCAACCAGGGGACTATTTTCAACCATTCCCATTCAGCTGCCTGCAGGCTGAAAGTAAAGCAGAAGAAACACCAAGACTCAGCCTTGCTACAGACACTTCCTAACTCTCCACCAGCTGCACACATAAACAAGCCCCAAACCTGCTCTGCTGCAGCCTGCAGGCAGTATCCTCTCCTAATCAGACCAGGACAGGGCAGGGAGCCTGAGCATTGCTTCCAGTCTGCAGGAGAGGCACTGCAGGGCAAAGCTGCACAGTGCCACCAGCAGTAGCAGAGTACCAGAGTAGGAGCCAAGCTGCATCAGAAGTGTGGCCAGCAGGTCGAGGGAGGTGATTCTCACCCTCTACTCTGCCCTGGTGAGACCTCACCTGGAGTACTGTGCCCAGAGTTGGAGCCTCTATTACAAGAGGGATGTGGACATGCTGGAGCATGTCCAGAGAAGGGCCACGAGGATGCTCAGAGGGCTGCAGCACCTCTGCTATGAGCACAGCCTGAAAGAGTTGGGGCTGTGCAGTCTGCAGAAGAGGAGGCTCCCAGGTGACCTTCTTGTGGCCTTCCAGGATCTGAAGGGGGCCTACAGAAAAGCTGGGGAGGGACTTTTTAGGCTCTCAGGTAGTGACAGGACTAGGGGGAATGGAGCAAAGCTGGAGGTGGGGAGATTCAGATTGGATGTGAGGAGGAAGCTGTTGAGCATGAGGGTGGTGAGAGCCTGGAATGGGTTGCCCAGGGAGGTGTTTGNGCATGGCAGGGGTGTTGGAACTGGATGATCCTTGTGGTCCCTTCCAACTCTGACTGATTCTAGGATTCTAAGTTCTGAAGGGTCTGGAGCAGAATTAAGCAAGAAGAAAAAACTCTCAACAAGGTGGCAGCAAACCCCCAGCCAAAACAAACAATCTGGGTCTGCAAACCCTCCCCACTGCAGCTCTGAGAACAGAATGCAGACTGTTCCAGCAGTGTGGTCCTTTGGCCTTGCAGGAAATGGATTGATTCCTTCATCTTGCAGCACAGAGATGTGGATTTTTTGGGTTTCTTGCCAGCAAAGATCATGAAATACTGAAGTGCTGTGAAAATGTCTTTGCTAGGACCAGAGCCTCCCTGTGCTGCAATCGCACCAAAGCAAGCCAAGGTTTGCTCCCAGAGCAGCTGTCTCCTGGCCCAGGATGGAGGCAGGACAGAAGGACAATTCCCACACTAGTGTGTTTAGGAGATAGTGCAGTTAGTGTGGGTTCATAGAGCAGAAAAATTATTCCCTGCTCTGTCTGTAATATCTGAAAGACAGAATTCCCTTCACCTACAACTCTGACCATCATCCCAACAGTTCTGGTCGGGTGCAGAATTAACTCCTGGGCATCTTGGGCTTTCCTGGCTTACACCTGGAACACCCCAGTGAGAACCTCAGCTCCGTCATCAATCCCATCAACTCCTTTTGCTATGGGAACAGGGTTGGTGATGCTGGATCAGAAGGTATCAAGCTCTTCTCCTGCCTGTCATGGGAAGAGGGGCTCATTGCTGACCCTCAGTGCCATCTGGTGCCATGAGCTCACTCAGGGATTTCCACAAGATCTCCACAAGCATCCTGTGCCCAGTCACTTGGTGGAGTTCACAAATACAACAACAAGAGGCTGGATCAGAAAGCATTGAGCCACTCTCCTGCCTGTGGTGGGAAGAGGGGCTCATTGCTGACCCTCAGTGCCATCTGATGCCATGAGCTCACTCAGGGCTTTCCACCAGATCTCCACAAGCATCCTGTGCCCTGACATTCGGTGGAGTTCACAAACACGACAAGAGGCTGCAAGAATGCATCTGGGTAGGGGCTGCAGGCTTTGTGAGCTGAACCTCTGCTGGAGACTGGTTGGGAGAGCTGGGGGAGGAGCTGGAGGCTGCCTGGAAAATCCAACAGGGAAACAGATCAGGGAGTTGTGGCTGCACAGAGAGCCTGGGGAGGTGACACCGGCTCTTGTATGCTCTTGTGAGTGCAGTGGAGGCTATGAAGATGCAGAGTGGCCTGAAGCATCTCTGTGAGGAGGAGAGGCTAAGAACCCTGGGGCTGTTGAGAACGGCCTCCAGGGCCACAGGCTGAGGCAAAAGTCTCTGTTTGAAGCACATATGCAAAGTGCATTCTTTAGCTTAACGGAACCAGCACAAATCCTGAAACCAGTGTCCAGGATTCTGGAAAGTCCTCACATTTAGCTTCCACCTCTCCTGAAGATACAAGCAGAAGCTCAGTTTGCTCTTGACCACAGTCAGTCCAGAGAAGGCTCCCCAGAGAGGTTGTGGAGTCTCCTTCTCTGGGGCCATTCCAAACCCTGACTGAAATGAAACATTTCTGTGACCTTCTCACCTGAAACCTTGCCATGGCTGATGTTGACTACACTCTGCTTTCGATTTCAGTGCCATGAGCCGAGGCAACACTTATCAACTTTGATCCAGAGCCAGCAAAAGTACAACTTTTATCATGGTTACACCAGACATGACTCAAGTCTCTGTTATCTTTGATGGAAACACAGCAAATCCCTTCCAGAGTCTTTTGGCTTGGAGTGCTGTAGGTTTGAATCTGGAGCTGAAGACCACCAGTAGTGGCATGCAAGGCATGAAGTCCAACACAAGGGAAACCAAGGCACGTGGCAGAGAAGGAGGACAACTAGAATCATAGAATCATAGAATCAGTCAGAGTTGGAAAGGACCACAAGGATCAGTCAGTTCCAACCCCCCTGCCATGCCCAGGGACACCCTACCCTACATCAGGCTGCCCACAGCCTCTGCCAGCCTGGCTGCAAACACCTCCAGGGAAGTGGCCCCAACCACCTCCCTGGGCAACCCATTCCAGGCTCTCACCACTCTCATGCTCAACAACTTCCTCCTCACATCCAATCTGAATCTCCCCACCGCCAGCTTTGCTCCATTCCCCCTAGTCCCTGATAGCCTGAAAAGTCACTACCTGATAGCCTAAAATGTCCCTCCCCAGCTTTCTTGTAGGCCCCCTTCAGATACTTGAAGGCCACAAGAAGGTCACCTGGGAGCCTCCTCTTCTCCAGCCTGCACAGCCTCAACTCTTTCAGTCTGTCCTCATAGCAGAGGTGCTGCAGCCCTCTGAACATCCTTGTGGCTGCTCAGAGGCCATGAACAAGATGTTTTTGTAGAGGCAGCTGAGCAATCATGATTGGGGCTGCTCCAGTTTTAAAGAGCCATCAAGTGAAAGCCTGACAGCCAAATCCTGACAGCATTTGGCAGAACTGGTGGGTGGGTGTAAGGCTTTCCATGCCACCAAGCACAGAAAGCACTGACTTAATACTCTTATCTAAAAGTCCTCCTCCCAGTGACTGCTTGGAATCACTGATTATAAAAAGGGCTCCTTAGGTACCACTGAACTAGTTTAAAGTTTCCCACTCTGCTAGTTCAGCCCAGAAGAGCTCAGGAGACATGGCCACAAGATGCAGTCAGCTCCACCTCCACGACAAAGCCATGTCTATTCACAAGGTCTTGTAATGACAGGACGAGGGGGAATGGGTTCAAATTGGTGGAGGGGAGATTTGAACGGGATGTTAGGAGGAAGTTCTTCACAGTAAGGGTGGCGAGGCACTGGAACACATTGCCCAGGAAGGTTGTGGCTTCTCCCTCCCTGGATGTATTCAAGGCCAGGCTGGATGAGGTCTTGAGCGACCTGATCTAGTGGGAGGTGTCCCTGCCTGTGGCACAGGGGGGTTGGAACTGGCTGATCTTTGAGGTCTTTTCCAACCTAGACCATTCTATGATTCTATGTTTTCAGCAGCAAACTTCTCTAATGACAAATGAGACAAACCCCATCCTCCCCCAGCACACCACCTGCCCCAGGCACAGCTGGCTATCTGCTTTCACCTCTCAGCAAGCTGCAGAAGATGACACTTGCCACCTCAGTGTTTGCTTTCCAGGAAATCCTGCTCCCTGCCGAAGCAAGGTTTGAGTTCCTGGCATTCCTTTGCCATGTGCTGTCCATCAGCTTTGGCACGAAGTGTCAGAAATTCCACGGTGCCAACCACAGACAGCAAACCAGAATGGTGTCCCCGGGCCCTGCAGGATGAGTCAGTCGAAGGAAGAACGTGAGAAGCACTGTTAGGTGCTGCACTTCACACAGGATGTGGAAACCCCAGGAGATTAATCTGGGTGACTTGTGCACAGAGGTGACTCCAGCGAGCAGCACACACAATGCCTTTCAAAACCCACACAGAAAATAGCATAGGAACAGTGAGAGGTGAGGAGAAAAGGAAACTGAAGTGTTGCCAGATGTTCTTGTTACAAGGGCTCATTCATCTTCTTCTCAGTTCTCTGCTAGCCCCAGTCAAACTCCAGCTCCCCTCCTCCAAACACAGCTGATGAGTAGAAGGAGGAGCTGAGTGCTACTACAGCTCCATGCCAGGCTGTAGCTTGTTGCTCAAAAAAAAAAAAACCAAAACAGCCCACTGCAAAAGCATCTTAGTGACATAGTGAGACCAGAATAGATTCCATGAAGTCAGCTTACAGTTTCTTAGGCTGTCAGAGGCCACTGTCCCCATCTGGTGCTCTTCTGTCCCTCTGTCCCAGCTCACTAAGGATCCTCCACTGAGCACCTGCCTTTGCAGTTGGGGTTTAGTAGCTTGTTGACCTCCCTAACACCACTGGAGGTAGGTTTTCCTGCAGCTATCCCAGAAGAGTTCCTGTACTGGTCCCCAACATCTGAGTCCCTGTGCTGGGCCACAGAGGCTGTGGCATCCCCATGCTGCGCTGTGGCCACCCAGCAGTAAGGGGCTGCCACTCCACCTCCAACCTGCAGCTCGCAGCACACCCCAGAGCGATGATTTCAACTGCAAAGCCACAGAAGCTGGTTCCTGGAGGGCTGCAGGAAGGGGAGGAGGAGACAAGCAGCAAACAAGGAGGGGAAAATCCACAGTGAGTTCCAGTAGCAGCCAGAAAAAGCAGGGCAGAGAGCTGAGCAGCACAGATGGCTGACAGGGGACAGACGATGCAAATTCCTCGTTCTTGTAACAGAAATGTCTGCACCAGTGACAGTGAAACATCTACACAGCTTGCCTTTAGTTCCCACCTTTCTTCTCCCTGCCCCTCCTAATGGCACCCTTCTGGATGCTGTGTGCCCTGCCAGTGTCTTCTCATCTCAAGGCATCATGTTCATACAACTGGTGCACTCCCAGCAGGCAGGTGAGATTGGCTTCTGGAGCATTGTGCTGCTGAGCCTGACTCAGGTTAGAGCTGCTGGCACTAACTGCGAGGTAAACACCTGCCACAAACCCAGAAGTGTCAGGGAAAGAAAAAGGAGCAGGCTGCCAGCTCCATTCGTGAACCTCCGACACTTTTTGTTTGGTGGGAGTAAGGTGGAGGTTGCTCTCGTCTCTAGTGCCAGGTGATAGGGTGAGAGGAATTGGCCTGAAATTGTGCCAGGGAAGGGTTAGGTTGGAGATTGGCAAAGCTTTCTTTCCTACAAGAGTGGTCAGGGATTGGAACAGGCTGCCCAGGGAGGTGGTGGAGCCACCATCCCTGGAGATGTTCCAGAAGTGTGTAGACATGGCACTTGGGGACATGGGTTTAGTGGCCACGGTGGTGGACTGGATGACCTTAGAGATCTTATGATTCTATGGTTCCATAAGAGTCATGAGATGCTGCTTGTGTTGGGCCCTAGAGTCTCAGTTCCAGATCTGCTCTGCTCCTGTCTCTCTCAAACTTCTTGAGTAGATGGACCAGGACGACTGAGATGTTTAAGGGCTACTTAGGCAATCCAGGAAGAAACTGCTCTCATGGGAGCAATCAGTAGTTTCATGAGAACATTCTGTGCCATGTCTTGGAAAAGGAGATCCTGCTCTTGGTGTGATGAAAACTGGATTGGCAATGGAGCAGCACAGGTGCTAATTGACAGTGATGAAATCTGCACTCATTACAGTAATCATGCAATCAGCACTCACTGCAGATGTCAGAGGAAACTCCTTCCCTTGCCACCGCTAAGCATCAACATCATCAACCTCCAGCTCTCACAAAACACAAAGCAAGAGGCAGTCTTGGTTCTCCCTGCCAGTCCTCAGCGATATGTGAGTCCATCTATCAAGTTCCTGCACTAAGGAGCTCAGGCAGCCTTTCAAGCCCAGGATAAATGTTACAGCAAGTGCTGTAAATATTTTCCCAGCAGAAGCACAACTGCTCCACTCCCTCCCCTGCTAAAGACAAAAGCTCCACACGTGATTACATCCAGTTGGGAACTGGAGGATCCCAGCAGATACTAATTGAATCCTTTTGTGCAGAGGAAGATGGTTCTCTGCCACAGAAACAATTAATGGAAGGAAAAAGTTGGGAGTTTAACAAGCCATCACCTGAAAGGAGGCTCAAGCACCACCAGAAAGCACCATCCCCACTCTGCAAACCCCAAAGCAAGGCAGGCAGCAGCGCAGAGGCCTCTGTTGTGTCAAGGGGAACACAAAGAGACGAGAGGAGGCAGCTGCAGCTTTGCTTGCTCTCCCGCCCGTGTGCAGCAGCACAAGAGTGGAAATGCCCCAAGGTCATTATGAGTAAATGCTCTCCAGTGGGGGCAACTCTTACCTCCTGGCACCCTGGGGCTAGCATGGATAGAGTTGGGGTCTCCATCTTCCTCGGGGTGGTAACGGTAAAGCGTTTGTGACTGCTTCGGGGCCTCCTGGCTGTGGTCCTCCTTCAGAGCAACAGGAGGAGAGGTGGTTGCACTGAACTTGACCCTGGGCAAAGCGTTGCCCTCCTGCCTGGCATGGGAAGCTCTGGCCCCGCTCGGCTCCGTCAGATTCACCTCTTTCAGGCCCGCATCCAGGCTGTTCCCTGGCTCCTCTTTCCTGGCGTGCTTCTTCATTTTAGAGTGGGGGGCTCTGTCTTGCTCTTGCCTTTCTTTGTCCCCTTGCTTCCCCTTGGGCCTCCTCTCCAATTCCTCCGGACGTTTGGGTGTCCCAGTGGTGGGCGTTGTGTGCTCCAGTACAGCAGTGGTCGTCTCTGGTGCTTCCTTCTGCGTGGTTTGCTGGAGGGATGCTGCAGTGGTGCGGGGCACCCTCCTCCTCTCGCTTCTGTCCGTGATGCTGCGGACCTCGGAGGGTCCCCTGGGCAGCGGTGTGGTGGCCGTGGTGACCGTGGTGGCCGTGGTGGCCGTTTCCTCGGCGCCCGCCTCGGCCGCAGCCTGAGCCGAAGGAGCCACGCTGGCTGGGAGGTAGTCATAGTCCTCGCTCTGCTCTTGGCTGATGCTCTCTTGCTCCAGGTGGGACGAGTAACTCCTGTATTTCTTCGGAGACTCCAGCTGGGCGTTGTCTCCTTCTGGCGCCTCCTGGTCGTAGCTGTAGGGATCGTCGTAGTGCCTCTCCGGTTCGCCGTCCTCGGCATCCAGCGGGCTCGCCGTGTTTAAGGCGAAGGAGTCGCAGTCTGGAAGCTGGTAGCACATCAGCTCCCCGCCGGCGTTGGGGCAGTGGCAGACCTTGCAGGGGGGCATGTGGAAGGTGTGCCCCGCCACGTACTTCTGGCCCTGGTGGAGGCAGCCTATCCTGCCGCACTGCGGGCAGCCGTCGGCCGGCACCACCGCGTCGATGCAGTTGGGGGGCAGCTCCGGGCACAGCATGAACTGGCAGCTGATCTTGCCTCCTCCCTTGGGGCAGGAGCACTCGGTGCTTCCGAAGTCCACGAAGTAGGACTGTCCCTCGGGCACCTTGCCGTTGACGAAGCCCACGTTGACGCAGTCGTAGTACTGGTAGCCCTCGCAGGTGCAGCCGTGCTGCAGGCAGGTGGCGCAGCAGGCGCCGGGCTCCAGCACCTCCTCGATGCAGTTGTCCAGGGGCTGGCACTCGGCGCCGGTGCAGTCGCCCTGCGCGCCGCAGATGCCGCTCCACAGCAGCACCAGCAGGCTGGCACCCAGGCAGCCCCGCTGCCGGCTCTCGTACCTGGCCATCGTCTTGCCGAGCGACGGTCCCAGCTGCCCTCCGAGCTTCGCCTTGTCCCTAGAAGGCTGCGGGCTCAGCTCCCACTCCGCGGCGCTCTCCTGAGTTACCTTTGCTCATCGGTCCTGCAGTTATGAAAGAGAACTCTGTTAGAGGCTGTGCTCAGCACATATCCTGTTTAAACATCAGAGGGCTTGCAAAGTTGGGACAAAAGCCAACATCTGGAAACCTAAGTAGGAAATTAATCATAATGTATTCCAAGAATTGTAGGCACCGCGTTGGGAGCTACATGCTGCCCCCCACCCCCATCTTCAAATGCAAAGGAAGGGAAAGGGAAAGAAAGTGAGAAAGAAAGGGAAGGAAGGAAGGAAGGAAGGAAGGAAGGAAGGAAGGAAGGAAGGAAGGAAGGAAGGAAGGGAGGAAGGAAGGGAGGGAGGGAGGAAAGGAGAGGGAGGAAGGGAAGAAGGGAGGGAAGGAGGGAGAGAAAGAGACAGAGAAAGGAAGAAAAAGAAAGAAAGAAAGTAGAAGTTGTGAGTTTTCCACTCTGAATTCTCCCACAAATCACAAATGGATCTCAGCAGCAGAAGCCTTTCTGCCTCAATGCCTTTTTGTTCATACTCCCAGCTGAGAGCAGGCAGCTCTGCTGGCAGAGCAGCAGTAGACAGACCCTGCTTCCCCTACCGAGCTCACTGTAAGATAATTACCTTCTATATTTGCACGACAAAGACCCACCTCAACTTTCAGCAGTGAGAATTTGTCTGGACAGATGTTAACTCCAAGCAGGAGCTAACATTTTGCACCAAACAGCAACATTTTGCACTTTCAGCCTTCGGCACTGGCAGTCCTTGCTTTGCCCCAGCAGCACTAAAAGAGAACTTCTTTGTGTCCTATGTGGTTACAAACCCTGCTGGATCCTCTGTAACTCACATTAGATGCTACATCCTCAGCACCCAGGAGCTGGCCGAGCTCCAGAGCAGACCTGGAGTACACAGAGGGACGGACTGACCTCCCCGGGGTGACAAATGTGTGTGCAGTGTGTTAACACCAGCTGGAGACACTGGTGGCAAGCACTTCTTCTGGTGCTGGCACCACCAAAGATGCTGTACAGTAAATCACTGCACCACCAGCAGAAGCTCTGGAGAGACACACAGACACCCACAGACAGGTGGATGGAGGAGAACTGCAGCAGCAACTCTGGCAAAAAGCACAGAGGAAAAGAAAGCTGCTTTTGGGTTACTAAACCTTTGGACCACAGAATAATTGAAGGGTTAAAGTAAACCAGCTCTTGTCCTCTCTGTCAAAAGCATAGAGCACTGCATCCAGTACAGAAGGACATGGAGCTGCTGGAACAGGTCCAGAAGAGGCCACAAAGATGATCAGAGGGCTGAAGAACCTCCCCCGTGGGGACAGGCTAAGAGAGTTTGGGCTGCTCAGCCTGGAGAAGAGAAGGCTCTAGGGAGACCTTAGAGCAGCCTGCCAGTACCCAAAGAGGCTCCAGGAGAGCTGGGGATGGACTTTTGACAAGGGCTGGGAGTGACAGGATGAGGGACAATGGCTTTGAGATGGAAGAGGGGAGATGGAGGCTGGAGAGTAGGAAGAAATTCTTTCTAGTGAGGGTGGTGAGACAGGCTACCTGGGGAGGTTGTGGATGCCCTCTCCCTGGAGGTGTTCAAGGCCAGGCTGGATGAGACCTTGAACAAGCTGGGCTAGTGGGAGGCATCTCCCTAAAACCTTCTATCTCCTATTCTATGATTCACGGATTTGTAGGTTGGTTGGGTTGGAGGGGACCTTGGAGATCACTCAGTTCCAACTCTCTGCCATGGGCAGGAATATCTCCCACTTAGCCCAGCTTGCTCAAAGCCCCATCCAACCTGGCCTTGAACACTGGCAGGAGTGGAGCAGTTCAAGTTCCTCTTTAAGTGGTTTGTCATCAAAGGAATGCCACTGGTATGGGTACAAAAAGCCACACAATTAACAAGGAAAAGAAGTTACACCAGAGGCTTGCCTATAGAACTCTCTAAAATTAGCAGTGACTCTTTTGCCAGAACCCCTCCCACCAGCCAAAAGAACAAAGCCCCTCCAAAGCTCCTGGAGGGGGAGCAGCGCAGCCACAGCACCCCAAGAACAATGCAGCACACACGCAACAGGAGACCTGCCAGCAAACCCATTCAGAAAGGCTCCTTCTCCCAGTCAGACTGGGCTCCCCACCAGTCTGCTCCAGCCTGCTGGAGAGCAGCCAGGCACTGGGAGACACTGCCTGTTCCCATACCATAGGGACAGGCTGTGCTGGCAACTGCCCCAGCTCTGCCCTGGGGCTGGGGTCACCGCAGTGTCCTGCAGAGCTACAGCTCCCAGAGGTGTGGGGCTTCCTACCAGCACCTGAGTGTCAAAGTTGGGTCTGCCAAAGGAGACTGGCTGGAGGGAATTGTTAAGAAGCATGGAAATGGTTGGGAGAATTCCACTTGTGCAGCATTGCTCCCAAAATCAGGAGGTTTCCTACGAAGGAGAATTTTCACTGATTCTCCAGAACCCAGCCTGGACATTCAACATTCCTCCTCCCTTCAACAGCTTCTCCAAGTAGCTCCCTCCCTGCCCCTGCTGCCCACGCTGCTGGGGACTGGCCCAGGACAGGCTGGCTCTGCACTGGCAGTGCTCAGTGCTGCCTCATCTCCAGCTTTTCACCCCCCAGCACCCCAAGCACTTCTCCACAGGGCTGATCTCACAGCCCCTGCTGATATGGGGGACTGCCCTGACCCAGGGGCAGGACCTTGCACTTGGCCTTGCTGAACCTCATGAGGCTCACAGCTCATTTACTGCCCTAATTTGTTTCCATTCACTGTTTTCAAGCTTTCTTACAGAAAGGTCCTTTGACAGAGCTGGGACACCAGAGTGTCACCTCGGTGAAGCTCAGGACTTTTCAGCCTCAGCTCTGTCCTTCAGCCACTCTTACCAAGGCTTTCAGTGCCCAGCTGGGTCAGATGTCACAACAAATGAAGCCCTGCACACCTAAAATCAAGCTCTCTGGAGGGTTCCCTGGAAAGCTTTACAGAGCTCTACACAAAGGTCCTGCATCTGGGTCAAGGCAATCCCAAGCACAAATCCAGGCTGGGCAGTGACTGGCTGGAGAGCAGCCCTGAGGAGAGGGACTTGGGGAGGCTGGTGGATGAGCTCAACATGAGCCAGCAGTGTGCACTTGCAGCAGAGAAAGCCAAGCAGAGCCTGGGCTGCATCAGGAGAAGTGTGGCCAGCAGGGCTACTCTACCCTGCTGAGACCCCACCTGGAGTACTGCATCCAGTTCTGGAGCCCCTATTACAAGAGGGATGTGGACATGCTGGAGAGTGTCCAGAGAAGGGCCACGAGGATGCTCAGAGGGCTGCAGCTCCTCTGCTATGAGGACAGACTGAAAGAGTTGGGGCTATGCAGTCTGCAGAAGAGGAGGCTCCCAGGTGACCTTCTTGTGGCCNAGGGAGGTGTTTGGGGCCACTTCCCTGGAGGTGTTTTTGGCCAGGCTGGCAGAGGCTGTGGGCAGCCTGATCTAGGGTAGGGTGTCCCTGGGCATGGCAGGGGAGTTGGAACTAGATGATCCTTGTGGTCCCTTCCAACCTTGACTGATTCTATGATTCTATGAACTCTGCTTCAATTCCATCTGAGAACAAAGGAAAAAAAAAAGTGCTAGATGCTGGCATTTGTGTGGAACAATCTACTCAGAGGGATTTGGGCTGGGGGTTGGGCTGGGCTATCTCCAGAGGTCTCTCCCCACTCCTACCATTTTGTGATTCTGTAACTCTGGGAAGCCCTCAAAATGCTTCAGTTGCATATGAGGGAAAAAAAAAAAAAATAGTGCTAGATGCTGGCATTTTTGTGGAACAATCTACTCAGAGGGATTTTACTCCCATCGAAGCCACAACACGAAGTCCAAAGGAAGAATGTTGACTTGATTAAAGGAGTTCAGCTGTAGGCCTTGGAAACGTTGATGAAAGCAGTGTGTTCCCACAGAAGATCCAGGCATTTCCAATGCCCAGCTCCTTTTAAATCGAGAGCAGGATTTTATTGGGAGATTCTTTTTGCAGATGGTTTTGTTTCGGTGCTGAAGCAGAGAGCTTATTCTAGGTTAAGCGGAGGTGTCAGGAGGCGCCTGTCTTCAAAGGCTTCACATCAACACCACCCTCCTGCGTGGTGGTTGCCCCAGAGATGGCATAAGGTGTGCATCTGTGAAGGAGAGAGAGCAGGACCAAAAGCTTTCTTCCTGCTGTTCACAGGAGAAAAAGAGGCAGCTGCTTATAAACAAAAAGCAACAGCGGCAGAGGACAACGTCTGCAGGAGAATGCCCTGACCTCCAGCTCTGCAGAGCTCAGGGCACTGAGGTCTCTTCCAACCTAAACCATTCTATGATTGGGACCTCTTGCTCCTAGAAGGAGATTGAGGGGCTGCAACAGGTCTGGTGAGGGATTCTATGATTCTAACTATTAACCTAACACTGCCAAGCCTGCTGCTAAACTATGGCACTCAACACCACATCTTCAGGGCTGTGACTGCTGGATATACATTTTCCTGCTGCACCCTAGGATGCCATTGGCCCTTTTGGCTACAAGAGCACATTGCTGGCCCATGAAGATCTTGCTGCCACCAGGACTCCAACGTGGAGCTGCTTTCCAGCAGGGTAACCCCCCAACCTGTACTATCTCCAGGATTTGAAGGGGGCCTACAAAAAAACTGGGGAGGGACTTTTTAGGCTATCAGGGAGTGACAGGGCTAGGGGGAATGGAGCAAAGCTGGAGGTGCGGAGATTCAGAGTGGGTATGAGGAAGAAGTTGTTGAGCATGAGAGTGGTGAGAGCCTGGAATGGGTTGCCCAGGGAGGTGGATGGGGCCACATCCCTGGAGGTGTTTGCAGCCAGGCTGGATGAGGCTGTGGGCAGCCTGATGTAGGGGAAGGTGTCCCTGGACATGGCAGGGATGTTGGAACTAGATGATCCCTGTGGTCCCTTCCAACCCTGACTGATTCTATGGTTCTATGATTCTATGGATGTAGCTGCCATGATACCAGCTGCAGATCCCTGCAAAGGGCTTCAGGCAGAAGAGTTTTGTTCTCTCTCCTGCCTCTGAGTTCCACACTGAGTCGCCCCTCCCAAGAGTGGCAATGGCAGCACTGCTGTTCTGATGCACATCTCCTTCTGAAGAGTGTGCAGGGTGAGAGCCAGGTGTAGGACACAGTCCTCAGCCTCATTAAACCTCATCCTCTTGACCTCACCCCATCAATCCTGCATACCCAGGTCCTTCTGCAGAGCCTTCCTACCCTCCAGCAGACTGACACTCCCACCCAGCTTAGTGTCATGTGCAAACTGACTGAGGGTGCCTCAGTCCCCTCAAGCAGCTCACTGATGAAGATGCTGAACACAACTGGCCCCAGCACTGGGCCCTGGGAACACCACCGGTGACCACCCTCCAACCAGTTCTGATTTGATGCTGAATCTCTCCTCTGGCCCAGTGGTGAAGGCTCTGCAGGAAGGCTGAAGCACAGCACACTGCACACCACGGCTCACAAATGGCACCAGCAGCTCCCTCCCAGCCAGACCTCGCTGCAGCAGCTGCCAGCAGCTCCTCAATGGCTGTGGTCATGGTTTAGACTGAGGAAGGAAGAAGGGAGGGGACGGAAGGAAACATCGAGTGAAAACCAATCCCTCTGAAAGACCAGAGAGAGAAGTGGAAACCTGTGAGAGACCCTTCTGGTGTGAGAACCAAAAGAGCCCCTGTGCCTGGTAACTCCTGTGCCAGCCCAGGGCTTAGCTCTTCCTTTCACACCCTCTCGGGCTGGAAAGTTGTGACCCAGCAGGCGCTGGAGGGCTTGCTGCTGCCTGCTGCCAGCCCAGCACTAGCAAAGCTCACTCCAGTGGAGTCTCCAGGGGGATGAATGAGAAGTGGGGATGAGTTTCCTCGGCTGGATGGGTGCCCCTGGAGAGTTGCTGCCAGCCCTCTTGTTGGGGCACCTTGGCTGAGGAGAAAGAGAAGTGGGGTGTGAGAAAGCCCAGTGTAAACCCGAACCCAATGAGCTGCTTTTCCTTGCTGCAAGTAAAGCACGAGCTGCTTAGTCACTTCAGTGCTGTCAGCACTCCAGCTGCTGGCAGCAAGCAGCCTGTTTGCAGAAAAGTCCTGGCAGCTTTTGCAGGCGGGTCCCTCGGCTTCATTTTCAACAAGAAATCTGTTACTGGAAACCCTTTTTTCGTGGAAAAGCTTCAGAAGTGGACATTTGGGAGTCTGGAGGATTCTGTACTCCAGCAGAGAACTCAAGAGCGGGGCAACCGAGGAGCAAGCAGCAGAGGATGGAAAGCTCAGGCAGTGTCCCAAAGGCAGCTCCCTCCCCAGCAGAAGCGCCCCTGGGCAGAGATGCTCTCGAAGCTCTCCAGGACATTCCCCACGGTCAGCTCCAAACAGGAACCTGACAGGCTGCAGTGCTGGAAAAGCATCACCCGAAGTGCTTCAGCTGCGGCAGCCAAGAGTGAGCACAGTGAGCAGGCAGCCCTGGGCTGTCCTCTTGCACAGTGTGCAGCTTCTGAAGCCATCTGTGAAGTCCTGCAGAGTGAAGGCAGCCTGAGTCCAAGTGAATGACAGGGCAGAGCCCCCGAGGGGAGAATCGTGCCTAGGGCTGGCGGTGTCAGCGCTCCTCTCGCCCCAGCCCGCAATAACAGGGCAGGACCTTGGCTGACTGCAGAGTGCAGTCCTGTGTCATTGGGAGTCGCCGCTGCAGCCGAGCCAAAGTGACTCAGAGGGAGAGTGGAAGCTGCAGAGGAGCAAGAAAGGAATGGTTCACGTCGGGTGCAGGAGGCAGCCAAACCCCTGGTCAGCCCGGGCACCTGCCTGCTCCTGCTCCTGCTCCCTGCTCCCACACACGGCAAACAGGGAGCTCGGCAGAGGGGTTGTGCAACCAGAGCAGCTGGAACATGCCCAGCACACTGCCACGGAGCCTCTCAGAAGCCAGCCAAGGTTTGGTTTCCCTCAGGACCATGCCAGCACAGTGTCCACGGGCAGGAGGCTCAGCAGGGCCCTTCAGCCAGGCCAGGGTCACGCAGCTCTGCTGCAGGAGGAGCCTAACTCTTTACTTTCGATGCCAGGAAAATGTGTTTGCTATGGACAGGCTTTTTTTTTTTTCCTACTTCGTGACATCAGCAGGTTTCAGGTGCCCACAAGCACCTCACAAACACAACGAAATAATCCAGCAATTTCCACGACAGCCACAAAAATCTGGGAAGAGATTAAAGCAAACCCAGCGGCAGCCACTCAAAGACGTTTCCCCAGGCGCAGCCAACACAAACTTGTCAGAGCTCATAAGTTCTGAACTCATTTGCACAGGGAGAGCTCTTTTGGCAGCAGGCAGGCAGAGCCTGGCCCTCAGCCCCCCAACGTGTGTGTGGAGACAGCCTCGGGGGATGTGGCAGCACAGCTCCAGGGATGGACCTGCCCCAGGCGCCATCCCCAGCATCAGGTGAGCATTGTCTATGCTGGTTGCTGCTCTGATCAATGAAGGAAAGAATTCCTTCCCATTTACTTGGAAAACTTCACCTTTAAGATCAGCAGGTCCAACTGTTAAGATCACCGAGTCCCCTCTTGGGAAGAAACACATCCCTCGCTTCCATGAAGCTTTCCATCACTTAAATACCTTTGGGTGAGAAACCAGAAGCAACTCAAGCAGACCACACTCCTGCACAGCCTCACGACCACGCTCCTCAACAAGCATCCTTTCCATCCATGCATTGCATTCCTCTCCCTTCTCCCTTCTCCTTTCATCTTCCTCCGGGATCCTCCAGTCCTCTGCCCCTTCCCAGCGTTCTCCAGAGCTCACACATCTGCAGGGCTGCTGCTGCCTCTCACCAAGGGACAAGGCAGCTGTCTCCTCAAAGAGAGTGGCATGCAAAACCTGAGCATCTCACCTTCAGTCCTTCTGCCATCTCCTCTCTTCAGTTTTTTTCTTTCTTCACTGGAATGACTACTGAGAGCTTTCTGCAAGCAACTGATTTCAGCTTTGGCTTTCTTTTCTTAATCCAGTTTTCTAACATTCATAGATTTATACATAGAAGAGTGGTTTCGGTTGGAAGGGACCTTAAAGATCAGCCAGTTCCAATCTCTCTGCCACGGGCAGGGACACCTCCGACAGCCCAGCTTGCTCAAGGCCTCATCCAACCCGGTCTTGAACACCTCCAGGGAGGGAGCATCCACAACCTCCCTGGGCAACCTGTTCCAGGGTCTCACCACCCTCACTGGAAAGAATTCCTTCCTCATCTCCAGTCTCAATCTCCTCTCTTCCAGCTCAAAGCCATTGCCCCTTGTCCTGTCACTCCCAGCCCTTGCTGAAAGTCCCTCTCCAGCTCTCCTGCAGTCCCTTCCATGTACTGGAATGCTGCTCTAAGGTCCTCCTGGAGCCTTCTCTTCTCCAGGCTGAACAGTCTGGCCCCATAGAGGAGGCTGCCTGGAGCCTTCTCTTTCAGCCTGTCCCCATAGAGGAGCTGCTCCAGCCTCACTGCCCAAGGCCATGCCAGTCAGCACCACAGATCTTCTTCTATCCTTGGGAGCACCTGGGCACTGAAGAGAAGCACATCTGGGTGCTGCTGCCCTGTTTCAGGCAGCCCTTTTGGAACAGCTGAAAATGCAAATTCCCCCCACCCCCACCCCTTAAAGCACAAATTGGGCAAAAGAAAGCCTGCTGTCAACTGCCAGCTCAGCAAGTGGCCTCTCCTGCCCTCCCTGCTGCCCTCTGCCAATCTGGAAATAATTAACAACTGTTTTCATCCAGGGCAGGCTGAAGGGAGCTGCCACACACTTCTCCAGACTACCTGTGAGGCAAAACTGCTTCCAGAGCTGTCCCTGCATTTGCCTCAGCTTCAGCCTCAGAACTGAAAAATCCACAGGGACTCGGAGGGGTCTGCTTCAGCCTGCCCCTTGATTCTACCAAGATGCCCACACAAGAAGCCTGTAGAAAATCACTTTTTAGTGAGTGTGCCCTGCCCTTGGCATTTACATTATTAGTTGTGGAATTCTCTCTGCTGATGAGGCAAATCCAACACAGGATCACAGAATGAGAGGATGTTAGAGATGGGAAGGGACCTCTGGAGATCTTTGAGTCCAAACTCCCTGCCAGAGCAGGACCAGAGAATCTAGCGTAGGTCACACAGGAACACATCCAGACAGGGCTGGGAAGTCTCCAGAGGAGGAGACTCCACAACCTCTCTGGGAGCCTGTCCCAGTGCTCTGTCACCCTTACAGTAAAGTTCTTCCTCCTGCTGAGGTGGAACTTTCTGTGCTGTGGTTTACATTCACTGCCCCTGGTCCTACCACAGAATCATAGAATGGTTTAGATTGGAAGGGACACTGCACACTGCTGCATGAGCACACTGCACACTGCTCCATGAGCACACTGCGCACTGCTCCATGAGCACACTGCGCACTGCTGCATAAGCGAACTGTATGCTGCTGCATAAGCACACTGTATGCTGCTGCATAAGCACACTGCACACTGCTGCATGAGCACACTGCACACTGCTGCATGAGCACACTGCGCACTGCTCCATGAGCACACTGCGCACTGCTGCATGAGCACACTGCGCACTGCTCCATGAGCACACTGCGCACTGCTGCATAAGCACACTGCGCACTGCTGCATGAGCGCACTGCACACTGCTGCATAAGCGAACTANCTGAGGTGGAACTTTCTGTGCTGTGGTTTACATTCACTGCCCCTGGTCCTACCATAGAATCATAGAATGGTTTAGATTGGAAGGGACACTGCACACTGCTGCATGAGCACACTGCACACTGCTGCATGAGCACACTGCGCACTGCTCCATGAGCACACTGCGCACTGCTGCATGAGCACACTGCGCACTGCTCCATGAGCACACTGCGCACTGCTGCATAAGCACACTGCGCACTGCTGCATGAGCGCACTGCACACTGCTGCATAAGCAAACTATATGCTGCTGCATAAGCACACTGCGCACTGCTCCATGAGCACACTGCGCACTGCTGCATAAGCGAACTGTATGCTGCTGCATAAGCACACTGTATGCTGCTGCATAAGCACACTGCACACTGCTGCATGAGCACACTGCACACTGCTGCATGAGCACACTGTGTGCTGCTGCATGAGCACACTGCGCACTGCTGCATGAGCACACTGCACACTGCTGCATAAGCGAACTGTATGCTGCTGCATAAGCGCATTGTATGCTGCTCCATGAGCACACTGCACACTGCTCCATGACCGCACTGCACACTGCTCCATGAGCACACGGCACACTGCCCCATGACTGCACTGCACACTGCTGCATAAGTGCACTGTATGCTGCTGCATGAGCTCACTGCACACTGCTCCATGAGCACACTGCACACTGCTGCATAAGCACCCACAGTCCTGCCCAACATCCAGCTCCCGTCACAGGGAGCTGTGCTCCAGTCCCCAAGGCAAGCCGGGGTCATTTCCAAGCCTCTGGTGGAGCAGGGAGGGAGAAGACATTGACGAGAGCTGTGTCACCCCCCAGTGGCGTTCTCTAAGGCTATCTGGAAGCCCCCCCAGCACCCGCATCTCTCGGGGAAGTTCTCTCTCACGTTGCCGCAAGAAAACGGGCAGCAGGCAGGCGCGGGGAGCCCGAGCACCGCTGCTCCCAAAGACAATGCAGATGTTTTTCCATCACATCAGATCCTGGATGGTGGGGGAAGGGAAGGGTAGGGTAGGAGCCGCGGCGAGGAGGGGGAAACGCAGCTTGAGAAGCGGTCAGCGTGTCCCAGAGTAAATCACAGGCAGATCCTCCGCACACAATCAGCCTTTCTGCTGCAGCAGCTCCGGCTCCCGCCGCTCGCCCTCAGCCTGTCACACCAAATCCTTGCTGCCCCTTGACTGCCACCAACAAAACCAAGCCCAGCCCTCACCCCAGGGCGTGAGCTAAAGCGCTCGCTGGGCTCCCAGTCAAAAGGCCAGCAGCACCATTAAAAGCAACTGGTTTTGTAAGGAGCTGACTCCTGAGGAGAAGACCCCAAGCGAGCCCGAGAAGATCTGAGTAAGGGCACAAACACGTGTTGCTGGTGGAGGATCCTGCAAAAATATTCCCTACCGCAAACAGCTTTGTCCGGGAGCAGAGTTAGGCAGAGCCTTAGCAGCCCCGACTAACAAAGCAAACCTGCCCCCGCTCCTGGAGCCTTTAAACTGCATCCAACAGCTGAGAGCTAAGAGCAGCTTCAGAGCCTGACCGGCAGTTCGAAAGGCAAAGTCCAACGGCAGAGAGAACGCAGGCAGCGGCAGCCTCTGCAGCCGGCGGAACACGGCACAAAGCAGAGGCAGCGCTCACACAAAGGCATCTCACACTTCTCCCAGGGAATTCCCAACAAAGTCCAGCGGGGAAGGGTTTCTGCTGACCTGCGGCTGCGGCGAGGTGGTTGCTGTGAGCTCTCCTCTCTCTCACCTTTTGTTCCCAGCCATGGCTCTCTGCGCTCTGCTCCGAGTGCTGCTCGCTCCCAAATCCCCGCTTCCAGCTCTATCTTAGGAACTGCCCAGATTTTGTCCTGTAATCTGAGCAGGGAAGCAGCATGTGCCTGTGACACGGGGAATTCATGGCTCATCCCCCTGCAAGGCCTGAGGGAGCTGCTGCGCCTTCCAGAGCCCTGCCTAAGGCTGCCTGACCCAGGTAGAGCCAGGGCAGCGCTGCAGCTGCCTCCTCCACCCAAATGGGGCCCTTCCGCAGCTCCATCCCACCTACCAAACCCTGGGGTGGGGGTTCACTGTGCTGATGATTCCCTGATCTCTCTTCCCCTAGGCACCCAGTACAGAGGGGTCCACAGCCCCCACACTGGGGTGGGGGCAGCCCTCCTCGCTGGGGTCACTACCACAGTGCTGGGGCCATTGTCACTCTGATAGAACCATAGAATCATAGAATCACCAGGTTGGAAGAGACCTCCAAGCTCATCCAGTCCAAGCTAGCACCCAGCCCTGTCCAATCAACTAGAGCATGACACTAAGTGCCCCATGCAGTCTTGAACACCTCCAGGGACAGCAACTCCCTGGACAGCCCATTCCAATGGCAAATCACTCTCTCTGTGAAGAACTTCCTCCTAATATCCAGCCTATACCCCAAAGATCTCCACTAAGATAGCTCTGGGAAGGCCCAGTGAGGCCACTCTACACCAAGAGAAGTCTGGGCATCTGCTCTAGGGTCTTTGACAGCAAAGACATGACACAAGTTGGCCTGCAAGACTCCCATCCATTGCTCTGAAGTGCTGCCATCAGCTAAGAGAGAAACAATCTCAGTCTCTTCTGCTAACAGGAGAAACCTTTCTACTAAAAAAACCCCTCAATTTCTTCAGTTAATTCTGATAATCTTCTTCCATTGCTGTTGATCTGTTTCCATCATAGTGCTTAAGCACAGCCACAGACTGTTTGGGGTCGGAAGCTCAGCCAGTCCAACCCCCTGCAGTCAGCAGGGACACCTCCAACTACAGCAGGCTGCTCAGAGCCCCAGACAACCTGACCTGCAATGGTTCCAGGGATGAGGCATCTCCCATCTCTCTAAGCAACCTATGCCAGGCTCTCATCACCCTCAGTGTCAAACATTTCTTTCCCCTCTGAATCTCCCTCTTTTAGTCCAAACCATCATCCCTTGGCTGTCACAACAGGCCCCGCTCAAAAATCTGTCCCCAGCTTTCCGATTGTCCCCTTGAAGCACTGCAAGACCACCAGAAGGTCTCCCTGGAGCCTTCTCTTCTGCATACTGAACAAACCTGAGCCTCTCTCACATCAGAGGGCTTCCAGCCCTCTCATCATTGCTGTGACCTCCTCTGGCTCCACTCCAGCAGGTCCCTGTCAGTGCAGTGCTGAGGACTCCAGAGCTGACCCCAGCACTGCAGGTGGGGTTTGAAGAGAAGACCACGCTTCAGAGGAGGAGGAAATGCCTCTTCCCAAGTTCTTGAAAGCAAATTCCATGTGACCCCTATGTCAGCTTTGTCAATGTCTCAAACACCACTAAATCAAATCACACCAGGAGGCTGAAGGAGCCCCACTTGGCAAGGAACAGGAGGTTTCTATTACTCTCTCTGCCAACTCTAGGCAGAAGGGGGGAGCAGCCAAAAGCTGCTCTTCAACAGCTGAGAAAGGGCCCCTAAAAGAGATTACAGGGAAGGAACAGTCAGACGTCTTGGAAAAGGAAGGATGTGAGACACAAAGATCACAGAATCGTCAGAGTTGGAAGGGACCACAAGGATCATCTAGTTCCAACCCCCCTGCCATGCCCAGGGACACCCTACCCTAGAGCAGGCTGCCCACAGCCTCTGCCAGCCTGGCTGCAAACACCTCCAGGGATGTGGCCCCAACCACTTCCCTGGGCAACCCATTCCAGGCTCTCACCATTCTCATGGTGAAGAACTTCCTTCTCACGTCCCACCTCCAGCTTTACTCCATTCCCCCTAGTCCTGTCACTCCCTGATAGCCTCAAAAGTCCCTCCCCAGCTTTTCTGTAGGCCTCCTTCAGATCCTGGAAGGCCATAAGGCCACCTGGGAGCCTCCTCTTCTCCAAACTGAACAGCCCCAACTCTTTCGGTCTGTCCTCATAGCAGAGGTGCTGCAGCCCTCTGAGCATCCTCGTGGCCCTCCTCTGGACACGCTCCAGCATGTCCACATCCCTCTTGTAATAGATGGCAGAACACAGGAAAGCTGTGAAGAAACTTCAGCCCTCGACCAGAAGGAAGCAAAGCGACTTCATGTGAGGAACCTGCTTTGTACACTCTGCACCTACCTGGGCTGAGCTTCCTAACCCATGCAGCTGCAGAGCTCCCCTTTCTGCAAACTCTGGGAGCTTCCAATCTAAAGCAAAGGTGCCAGCTGCATCTTGCCTGTTGCATAACTCGCTCGACCCAGCTCTGTTTGAGACCAGCACGTGTGTGTGCAGTCAAAACTGCAGATAATGCAGCGTGGAGGACCAGTTGAGGAAAATCCACATTCTTCACTGATGAGTTCAAGAGCTCAGCTCAGAAATTTAATCTTGATCAATTACAGCGATGATTGCTTACAGAAAAGTCACAGAAAGGAAGTGATCTCAAAGCTGGAGCAGCTCCAGAGAAGGGGCAACAAAGCTGGTGAAGGGTCTGGAGAACAGGGCTGGGGAGGAGCAGCTGAGGGACCTGGGCTTGTTTAGTCTGGAAGAGAGGAGCCTGAGGGGAGACCTCATTGCTCTCTACAACTCCCTGAAAGGAGGCTGGAGTCAGGTGGGGGTTGGTTGTCTCTAGTAACAATGGTAGGATGAGAGGAAATGGCCTCAGGCTGCACCAGGGCAGGTTTAGGTTGGACATCAGAAACTTCTTTCCTAAAAGGGTTCTCAAACACTGGCACAGGCTGCCCAGGGAGGTGGCTGAATCCCCATCCCTGGAGGTATTTCAAAGAGGCAGAGCTGTGGTGCTGAGGACCACAGTTTAACCCCAGCCTTGGTAAAGTTAAAGAACAATTGGACAGGAACAGGTTGCCCAGGGAGGCTGTGGCTGCTCCCTCCCTGGAGGTGTTCAAGGCCAGGTAGGATGAGGCCTTGAGTGACCTGTTGTTGTGGGAGGTGTCCCTGCCTGTGGCTGGGGGTTGGAAGTAGATGGTCCTTGAGGTCCCTTCCGACCTAAACCATTCTATGATGATCTTAAAGGGCTTTTCCAACCGAAAGGACTCTGTGATTCTGTGCATCAAAGGCTAGGAATGGTGGCCAGCAGACTTCCCTCTTACAACCTGCACCTCTGCCAGGCACAGCATCATCTCCACTGCACCCTAGGCAGAGTTTGGTGCTCCTCACCTCATCACCATGGGGCTCTGTGCTCTCCATCCCTGGTTCTCACTGTGGACCCCTCTGCTTCAGCCTGGAGAAAAGGAGGCTCAAGGCAGACCTCATTGCTCTCTACAGCTTCCTGATAGGAGGCTGTAGCCAGGTGGGTCTGGTCCCCTCAATTCAAGAGAGGTATTGAGATACTCCAACGTGTCCAGAGAAGGATGACAAAGCTGGTGAGGGGCTTGGAGCACAAGACCTATGAAGAGAGGCTGAGGGAGTTGGGGTTGTTTAGCCTGGAGAAGACGAGGCTCAGGGGGGACCTCAACCAGCAACAGAACGAGGAGACACAGTCTCAAGTTGTGCTGGGGGAGGTATAGGCTGGATATTAGGAAGTTATTGCCAGAGAGAGTGATTGGCATTGGAATGGGCTGCCCAGGGAGGTGGTGGAGATGCCATCCCTGGAGGTGTTCAAGAAAAGACTGGATGGGGCACTTAGTGCCATTGGATAGGGCTGGATGCCAGGTTGGACTGGATGATCTTGGAGGTCTCTTCCAACCTGGCTTATTCTGTTCTGTCCTATTCTATTCATCTGCCAGGCACCCAGTGACAGAACAAGAGAGGACAGCCTCAAACTGCACCAGGGCAGGTTTAGGCTGGATGTTAGGAAGAAGTTCTTCCCAGCAAGAGTGATTGGCACTGGAATGGGCTGCCCAGGGAGGTGATGGAGTCCCCATCCCTGCAGGTGTTTAAGAGGAGGCTGCATGAGGCACTTAGTGCCCTGGTTTAGTTAATTAGAAGGGTTAGGGGTAGGTGATAGGTTGGACTCGATGATCCTAGAGGTCTTTTCCAACCTGGGTAATTCTGTGCTCTTCAAGCCTTGCAGGTCCAGGCCAGGGCTGTGGGGCCAGGGCAGGTCACAGGCAGCTGCAGGAAGCCAGCATTTCACTGCCTCATTTCATTAGCCTGCAGAAGAGGCGAGAAGCTGCTGAGAAGATGATTAATGAGATCTTGTTTCTCTCCAGGGCCGTTAATGAAAGGCCAATTAACTGTCTCAGTAATTCTGGAACAACAAAGGGCCGCTCTTGGAGGGACAAAGCAGCCACTTCACAGCCCAGGGTATGTCTCAGAGATGCCAATCTGGCTGAAGGGCAGAAGATCTGTCACTAGAAGGTCCCTTCATGCACATCACCACACAGCCACGTTTCTGGGGGTTTTTTTTTCTGCTTCCCAACACCCAGCTGCAAGTGCCTGGCAGCCACAGCCTGCAAGTTCAGCAGGGCAGTGAATATCTGTCTGGAGCTTCAGTTCAGATCTTCTCCAGATTCCAAGCCAAGCCAGGCAGGCTCAGCTCTGATCACAGAAATCAGAGTGAGAAGAAGCTGTAAATAAAAAGAACTTAGTGCCATGCCCACAAAGCAAGGAACGATGCTTCCCAAAGAGTCCAGAACCTTGGGTTTTGAAGAATTTCCTCTGTGGCAATTGTGCTGGAGCAAAGAATTCAAAAACTGAGAAGCTTCCAAGAAAGGGGGTGGGGGGTGTGGGTCATGTGAAATTCCTCCAAGATTTCTCCAAATCACTAACATTGTGATTCTGAATGGATTTGGAAGACTCTGCCAACAGAATTTTTAATTTTTTTTTTTTCCACCACCAGAACATTTCTGCAGTTTCTGTTCCTTTCCTCCCCTCCCAACCCAAGCCCTCGGGTTTACACAAAAAGGTCTTCTAGAGAGGTTGTGCCACTCCTGGAGAAACTTCTGCACCCAACAATGACACTGCAGATTTTTTTGTCCACATTAAAAAAAAAGGAAAAAAAAAGCAAACCAAACTGTTCAGTCTGGAGAAGAGGAGGCTCCCAGGTGACCTTCTTGTGGCCTTCCAGTATCTGAAGGGGGCCTGCAGAAAAGCTGGGGAGGGACTTTGTAGGCTATCAGGGTGTGACAGGACTAGGGGGAATGGAGCAAGTTAGGTCTCCTGCTTGCTTTGCCTGATTTCTGGCTCTGAGGGATGCACTGATCCTGACCTTGGAGGAAGTGGTTCTTGAGTATCAACCAGCTCTGCTGAGTCCCCCTACCTTGCAAAGGTCTAACCCATGGGATGTCTGCAGGTGACCAAGTTAACCCTGCTGAAGTTCCACTTGGTGTAGGCCTTGTCTAATAGATGTGGTTAAGCTCCCTCCCCTGGGGAGGAACTTTTTAGGCTATCAGGGAGTGACAGGACTAAGCGGAATGGAGTAAAGCTGGAGGTGGGGAGATTCAGATTGGATGTGAGGAGGAAGTTGTTGAGCATGAGAGTGGTGAGAGCCTGGAATGGGTTGCCCAGGGGGGTGGTTGGGGCCACTTCCCTGGAGGTGTTTGCAGCCAGGTTGGATGAGGCTGTGGGCAGCCTGCTCTAGGGTAGTGTCCCTCGGCATGGCAGGGGGGTTGGAACTAGATGATCCTTGTGGTCCCTTCCAAGCCTGACTGATTCTATGATTCTATAAACCACCCCCCTCAACCAAAGAACAAAGCCCATCCTTTGTTTCAGATGAAGAATTTCAGGAGAAACCACAGAACGCTGAAGCAAAACATGAAACATTTGATTTTTTCCACCCATTTTGCCAAGGGGCTGAGTTTTCCCATAGTTCTGAGTGGCCACCAGGAGGGGAGAGGGAGAGAGGGAGGGAGGGAGGTCAAATGGACCACGCTCACTCTGACATTCCAAATCTCTGCTGATGAGTTGAGGGTGAAGCAGGATGGGATCTGCTAAAAGATTTTTTCCCTCCTCTAAGGCAGCTTTTCTTGTCATGAGGAAAAGAGAACTCCTTCGCTGACCCACCAAGGGAAAATGTCACTGCACATCAGCCAGAAGCTGTTCCTAGAATCATTGCACATATTCTGTCACATCCTGGGCTGCATCAAATGCAGTGTTGCCAGCAGATCCAGAGAGGGCATTCTGACACTTTGCTCTGCCCTGGTGAGACCTCACCTGGAGTCCTGCGTCCAGGTTTGGAGCCCTCAACACAGCAAGGATGTGGAGCTGATGGTCTGGGTCCAGAGGAGGGCCACGAAAATGATCAGGGGGTTGAAGCTCCTCTGCTATGAGGTCAGGCTGAAGGAGCTGGGGGTGTTCAGCCTGGGGAGAACTAATAGCAGCCTACCAGTGCCTGAAGGGGGCTACAAGAAGGATGGAGAGAGGCTGCTGATCATCTGCTCTGACTGTTAATTGCCTACACTTTAGAAAAGCCCACAAATTATTACCAACCTTTTCCACAGGACAGAACCTTCTGGATACCCAGCAGCCATGCCAAGAATCCTGCCAGGAAAGCAGCCTGCAGTTGGGGTTTGCTCTGAAGGCAAGCTGAAGCTTCAGAGCTGCAGTGCCTCTTACCAAGCAGATCCATTTATGCCGTTTACCAGTTTGAAGCTGAGAGGTAACCCCCAAATGCATCTGCAGTGTGCAGGATCAGATGGCATCAATGCCAAGAGGCCATGCAATCTTTGCACATTAATCACACCTGGTGCTTCAAGACCATCAGATGGCATCTTACACACTGCACTGATAGAATAGAATAGCATAGCATAGCATGGCATAGAATAGAATAGACCAGATTGGAAGAGACCTCCAAGATAATCTAGTCCAACCTATCACCCAGCCCTAGCCAATGGCACTAAGTGCCCCACTCAGGCTTTTCTTGAACACCTCCAGGGATGGTGACTCCACTCCCTCCCTGGGTAGCTCATTTCAATGCCAATCACTCTCCCTGTGAAGAACTTCCTCCTAACATCCAGCCTATACCTCTCCTGGCACAACTCGAGACTGTGTCCCCTCGTCCCGTTGCTGGTTGCCTGGGAGAAGAACCAAACCCCACCTGGCTACAACCTTCCTTTAGGCAGTTGTAGACAGCAATGAGGTCACCCCTGAGCCTCCTCTTCTCCAGGCTAAAGAACCCCAGCTCCATGAATGAGGCTGAGAAGCTGAGAACAGCAGAACATGACACTCCACCAAATGGAAGTGCTGTGGCCATGAGAAGTGAGTACGATCTAGGGTAGGGTGTCCCTGTGCATGGCAGGGGGGTTGGAACTAGATGATCCTTGTGGTCGCTTCCAACCCTGTTTAAATCTATGATCCTCTGACTCTAAGTGAATAAAAAAATAGGCCTCGAAAAACCTAGTAGAGCTCTGGGCAAGACTCAGTAAGAAAGATGTTCTCTTGCAATAGTGACTTTAGGCTGGTAGCGAACCTGCAGTGCCTCCTTCCCCATCTCAGCTACAGCGGTGCTGGTGAGGAGACCTCCAGCTGCCTGTCCTTCAGCCCTGCTCCCTTCAGATGTGGCTGGTGGAGCAGCTTCTCACAGCTCTGCCTAAATCCCTTCAGGAAGCAAAGAGACAAGCTCCAAAGCCAGCAGGATTCTCTTCAACAGTCTAATTAGTGGCTTGAGATAATCCACTTGATTTTGCCTGAAGCACATTAGGAAGTGCTCGTGGGAACTGTGCAGCCAACAAGGGGATATTGACCCCCTCCTGCCAGGAGGCAGAGGCAGCACTGGGAGGCAGTGAGCGGGCACAGCTCTTACCAGGGAAAGGGTGTGGGAGTGGTCAGAGGGGCTAAGTACCTACACAGATGCCCACCCGTGACCCCAGTCTCAAGGGGTTTCCAAAGGTGCAAGCCAGGCCCAAGGACTCTGCCTAGCAGCAGAGCTGCTAGCACCTTCCCTTCCAACTCCACGAAAAGCCAGGACTACATCTGCAAAGGCTCAATCAAAAATGAAATCGAACTGGGCTGTGGTGTCAGAGCTAAAACCTGGCAGCCTGTTCCCATGCAGCCTCCATCCCAGTGATCCCTTTCTGGAGGGCAGCTGGAACACGTCCATGATGTTTTCATGACATGGAAAAGCAAACCCAGAGCAAACAACTTGCAATCGTCTGAAATGCTCCCGTGGGCAGCTGAAACTCTGCAGCGCTCACACGTTCCACCAATTCATCATTCCTAAGCACTTGGGTTGCACTTTTCAAACCTCTTCCTTGCCAGAAGTGATACCTTTTTTTTT
>VWZI01018179.1:12207-40188 GCA_013396835.1 Psilopogon haemacephalus | reverse complement strand
ATAAGATTTTTTTTTAAAAAAAGAAAGAAAACAAAACCAAACCCAACAAAAATACCCTACAAAAATATACCAAATGAGAAAACAAATTACTAAAATAATAAGATTTTTTTTTTTAAAGAAAGAAAACAAAACCAAACCCAACAAAAATACCCCACAAAAACAGACCAAATGACCAAAAAAGCCTCACAAAAAAAAAAAAAAAAACAAACCAAACACCACCCCACAACCCAAAAGTGGGGTGCAGGCAGGACCTTGCAGAGCTGGGGCAGTGGTGCCCACCTCAAGCCCACCCAGTCAATCCAAGGTGGCTTCCAAACTGTGCCCAAAAGTGATTTTTCCACTTTTTCTTTCAGCCGCCAATCTGCTTCCTGAGATCCAAGTGGCCCTGAAGTGACCTCTCTGTGAGCTGCCGTGGGTGCCTTTGGTGACTTAGGTCCTAATCTTTCCATCAAGAGGTTCCAGTTGTCACCTCCACATGGCCTGCTCCCAGAAATCCACCCTGGTATAAATGAGAGACAAGCCTCAGGAAGAACTAATCTCTGCAGTGCCATGCCAGTGAGAAAACCTTCTTCAGAAGGGCTTCAACCAACCCAGCCTGCCTTGGGTACCTGCCTGCAAGCACAGGGGGCTTGCTCCAGTACCTTGGTCTGGCCAAGGTGGTGATCTCCTGGTACACCAGCTCGGGAGGTCCCTTTGGGGCACCAAGATCAGCTCCCCCCTGCATTTCTGCCCTTCCAGTCAAGCCCTTTGCAGCCTGGCTGCAGGACTAGCTCTGACTCTCTGCCCCCCGGGCAGGCAGCTCTGGGAGACACAGCTGAGATGTTAGCACCCTGCAGTGTCCTCCATCTTCTAGGGCATTTAGTTATGGGATCAACCAAACACTCCACAGCAGATCCAGACCTCGCTGCTCATCCTGATGGATGCCCACCAAAGGTGTCGGCAGAGGACAGTTCTGCCCAAGCCTGCATGGGAAGGGGCACAGAAGCATGGCCAAGGCTGCCAGTTCAGCCCTCCTCAAAATGCCTCTGCCCCATCAGCCTGCCCCAGCTGACCTGTGCTGACCACTGCTTGGTGGATGCAGCAGAGCAGCCAGGAGCTGGCTGCCAGCTTTGCCTTGCCCAGCGACCAAGGGATGGAGCAGTCAGAGGTGGTAGAGCCCTCCACTGCTTGGTCACCTTCTTCTGTCACTGCCACCCGGGGGCAGAGGTTCCTCACTGTCCCCTCCTCCCCCTGCCTCTCTTCTCCCGTAGCAGCAAACGCAGCTCAGCTGAGCCCATGGCAGTAAAAATGCACCACGGCTGAAGGAACCTCTGAGTGCCTCTGGCTCTCACAGCTCCTGGCCACAGGCAGGCCTGGAGCCTGCCCAGACAAAAGGTGCCTCTGACTGGGGAAAAGGAGCAGCACAAGAACTTCCCTGTCTGAAGCCTGAGGTGTCCTGTCTCCAGCACAGCTACAGCCTGGGTGAGCAGGGCTGTCCTGTTGGGTGGTGTTGCAGGGTGAGTGGGGAGGGGGATTGCTGCTGGGCACCCCCGGGGCTACAGCAAGGATACCAAATGATGGTGTAACTTCAGCCAGAGTGGAAAGTGCTGCTGGCTCCGTGAGGAAACCATCAGCCCTCCCAGAATGATCCTGCATGGTCTCAGATTTCATCTGAAGGAGAAAGAGGAAAGCATAGAGAGGACTCTGACTGCTTTCTGTGCTGTTCAAGGTGCAACGTGAGCACTGCTGCTCTGAAGGCAGCATTTGTAGTCTCCTTAAATCATCTGGGGACAAACCAGGAGTGCCACTTGCTGCCAACCAGTCGTGCCACCAGCAGAGCCAGCAGTAACCCTTCCTCTGGGCTTTGCACAGGGCTTGTGGCCGAGCTGGAACTAAGCCCACATCTGCCAGCTCCACAGGCTGGGCTCTGAGGCACACAAGAGCCAAGCCCAGGACTGTGACCGTAGAATCCCAGACTGCTTTGGGTGGGAAAAAACCTTCAAAGCTCAGCCGGTCCAACCCCCCTGCAGTCAGCAGGGACATCCCCAACTAGAGCAGGGTGCTCAGAGCCCCAAACAACCTGACCTGCAATGGTTCACCTCTCTGGTGCACCACCTCTCTGGGCCAGGCTCTCACCACCCTCAGTGTCAAACATTTCTGCCGTCTCTCCAGTCTGAATCTCCTTCTTTTAGCTCAAACCACAACAAGGCTGCTGTGTACCTATCAAGCTTTCACTCTGTTCCCTATCAAGCCAAGGAGCTACAG
The DNA here is from genome assembly GCA_013396835.1 of Psilopogon haemacephalus. Classification (NCBI taxonomy): domain Eukaryota; kingdom Metazoa; phylum Chordata; class Aves; order Piciformes; family Megalaimidae; genus Psilopogon; species Psilopogon haemacephalus. The sequence continues at coordinate 37,944 of VWZI01018179.1, read as the reverse complement.
GAGACTCCTGAAGAGGCTCCAGCAGTTTTTCTGTTCGAGCCCTGATGACCTCAGCAATGCAAATTCTGCAGTTAGGGGTGAAATTCCTCACCAGACTGATAGATACACATGGAAAACACTGGTGAAGCTTTCAAGCACACAAAGCCTCCCTCAAATCCAAGAGGCAGGGGTGCAAGTTGCACCCCTGACTATGTTAGATCTTCAGTGTGAGGCTTCCTCATCCTGAAGCACCCTCTGACTGTTACCACCACTTTTGCTCCACCAGCACAGGCAGAGGCAAGAGGAGATCCCAACAACTAGAGCCTGAAGTTCAAAATCACACTGCCAGTGGCCTTGCTTTGCCCAGAGATCACAGAATCATAGAATAGAATAGAATCACAGAATCAGTCAGGGTTGGAAGGGACCACAAGGATCACCTAGTTCCAACCCCCTCTGCCATGGGCAGGAACACCCTACCCTAGATCAGGCTGCCCACAGCCTCATCCAGCCTGGCTGCAAACACCTCCAGGGATGAGGCTTCCACCACCTCCTTGGGCAACCCCTCCCAGGGTCTCACCACCCTCATGCTAAAGAACCTCTTCCTAACATCCAGTCTGAATTTCCTTCACTTAAACACCTCCAGCAATGTGGCTCCAACCACCTTCCTGATGAATGAAGGGGCTGGGGTGGACTTCAGAAGGAGACCTGACCAATGTCTCCTCCCTGGAGGTGTTCAATGCGAGGATGGATGAGGCCTTGAGCAACCTGGTCTAGTTGAGTGGTGTCCCTGCCCATGATGGGGAGGTTGGAGTAGGTGATCTGTGAGGTCCTTTCCAACCTAAGCCATTCTGTGATTCTGTGATCATAATGCCACTGACTTCAAATATTTTGCTTTGACTTCAGGTGCCAGGGTAGAGCTCAAGTGACACTGAAGAGCTAACACATCCAGTCCATCATTTCTGAAGTGAAAGCAAGCTGACAAACTGGAAGGGTAAGGCAGGTCGTGAGAATCCACACAGAGACACAGAGCAGCCATCATCATTGGTGGGATTAGCACATACCCACCGAGGGATTAGCTTTGGAAAGCAAAACTAACTCTTTGGGGGTCTGGCTTAAGGAGGAAAAATGTTCTTCTGGACTCTGGCTCAGCCAGTTTTTGCATCTCCAGCATTCCTGAAACCCTAAGCTCTGCCTTGGGTGCCAAAGGGGAGAGGGGCAGCACTGTCTCCTTCCAAGAGACAGGAGGAATCCAGAACATGGAGAGAAGCCTCTGTGCATGGTGTAGCTAATCCTAGAGGACTTGACCCACTTAGAGGCAGCTGGAGCTTTTCCAACCAAAAGCCTCAAAGAAGAGGAACCCAATCAGGGGAGAAAAGATGTGGCAATTTGGAATCCCAGAGCTAACCCCAAAAAAAGTCTTTGGCATTTCCTAAGCAACAATTTGCTAACTGAAGAGGGGTGGGAACCACCCCACCAGTGTCCTCTGCCCCATTTATTGCCTTTGGAAGCTGCAGGAGCTCTGCTGCCTCATCTCTCCTGTGACTCTCTTCGCCCTGTGGCTGTTGCATTCCCACTCTAGAGCAGTGTTGCTCTGGTGGAGGAACCACGGGGAGAGTTCAGGAAGAACACAGCATTGTGCTCTTGTTATCATCAGACCCTGAAGGACAAGGAGCTGCTTCCAGCCTTCTGGTGAGGAGCTTCAGGCTTTATGGAAGTTGCATGTATTGTAATACAGCCACGTCCCAGAATCCCACCATGGTGGGGGTTGGAAGGAGCCTCAAGATCATCCAGTCCAACCCCCCCATGTTAAAGCAGGGCACCCACAGCAGCTGGCCCAGGATCACAGTGGCCAGAGGGAGTTGGAATCTCTTCAGAGAAGGAGACTTCACAACCTCTTTGGGCAGCCTGCTCCAGGGCTCCAGCACCCTCACACCAAACAAATTTCTTCTTCAGCAGGTCTTTGGTCAAACCCAGTGCCCTGCTCTACCCCTGCAGTGCCCTGGGAGGGAACAGTCACACAGGTGGAGCAAATCTTCCAGCAAGGAGCCAGCACCCAGCAGGGACTTGCTGTGGTTTTGATGCTCTGACAAGCAGATGTACTTCCAGATGGGGATGATTTACTGCAAGTGTCTGAGAGATGTACCCAGATCCAAGCCCAAAGTGCTGTTTAAGATGAATGGCAGGACAATGACGTCTGCCTTGGAACCTGACTTCGAGCTGTTCCCCCTTTCCCCATCCATAAGTGCTCCACAAAGAGCCTGGCTCTCAGAAAGCCACAAATCATAGAATCATAGAATCAGTCAGGGTTGGAAGGGACCACAAGGATCATCTAGTTCCAACCCCCTGCCGTGCCCAGGGACACCCTACCCTAGATCAGGCTGCCCACAGCCTCATCCAGCCTGGCTGCAAACACCTCCAGGGATGTGGCCCCAACCACCTCCCTGGGCAACCCATTCCAGGCTCTCACCACTCTCATGCTCAACAACTTCCTCCTCACCTCCAGTCTGAATCTCCCCACCTCCAGCTTTGCTCCATTCCCCCTAGTCCTGTCACTACCTGATAGCCTAAAAAGTCTCTCCCCAGCTTTTTTGTAGGCCCCCTTCAGATCCTGGAAGGCCACAAGAAGGTCACCTGGGAGCCTCCTCTTCTCCAAACTGTCACTTCACTGATGAACTTTCAGACTGCAAAGGCTGCTGAGACAAATCCCCTGCCAAGATGAGCTCTTCCATCACCCTGCAGCAGCAGAAACAGGTACCACAGGCCCTCTGCAGGCCTTGTTACCTCCATTTTCACCCCAGGTAAGGTTCCTGAGAGCCCCCAGCTGAGCAGGTCAGGACTGGATGTGAGGAGGAAGTTGTTGAGCATGAGAGTGGTGAGAGCCTGGAATGGGTTGCCCAGGGAGGTGGTTGGGGCCACATCCCTGGAGGTGTTTGCAGCCAGGCTGGCAGAGGCTGTGGGCAGCCTGCTCTAGGGTAGGGTGTCCCTGGGCATGGCAGGGGGATTGGAACTAGATGATCCTTGTGGTCCCTTCCAACCCTGACTGATTCTATGATTCTATGACTATGCAGTGGTGGCTCACATCCGACATCCATACAGATGTGCAACAAAACAGGAGAGATGATGGCTTTGCCCTATCCCCCCTGCTGGCATCTCCCATGTCCTCTTGACCATCCCAGCTCCTCTCACAGGATCTCCTGTAGCAGGGCACTGTGAGAGTGAGGAAGCTGAGGGTGCAATGGTAACGGCGCTCTGCTTTTCAGCGTTTGCTTCTTGGAGAGCGCTCACTGTTGAGCTGGAGAGTTTCCAGAGAGCAGATGAGGCTCTGGCTCGTTCCGTGGTGGATGAGCTGGCTAACACAGGCTGAAAACCTGCTCCAGGCAGGTTGCAAAGAGACCAAACCAAAAGCCCCAGACAAGAGTGCCCCCCAACGTGGGTTGGCGTGTGAAGCTGCCTCCCAGCCAGTGCTTAGCCTCATGTCTCTGAGACTCCCTCCTAATTTAGGAGGATGAAAGCAGTGAGAGGTCATTTCAGCAGAGCACTGCAAACACAGAAGGTTGCCAGCCAGGACCCAGAGCCCACAGGGCTCTTTCTGTGTGGGCTCTTTTCATGTGGGTTCTGCACCCACACAGAGCTCTGCTAACGTCATCAGGCCTCTGTGGGTGCAGAGATGTCAGCACTGCTCCAGCCTCGCTGCTTAGAGCAGCAGGGAGGATCACAGAGCTGTGATCCTTGGAAGGGACCTCAAGGATCATCCAGTTCCAACCCCCCCCTGCCATGAGCCAGGACAACTCCCACTGGCCCATCTTGCTCAAGACACTTTCCACTAGATCAGGCTGCCCAGAGCCACATCCAGCCTGGCCTTAAAGACTTCCAGGGATGCAGGAGAGCAGCCAGTGTGAAAAGCAGGATGGCAACAGTGTGTGGACTACCAATATAGAAGGGGCTGGAAGGGGCTTCTGGGGACCCCTCCTGCTAAAGCAGGGTCACCCAGAACAGGCTGTCCAGCATCACAATCTCTAGGTGGGTTTGGAATCTCTTCAGAGAAGGAGAGTTCACAAGCTCTTTGGCAGCCTGCCCCAAGGCTCCAGCATCATCATGCTGCAAGAAGTAAGGCAGGGGAAGGCTGGCAGCTGGGCCAGAGCAGGTTGAGAGGTGCCGTGGAGCTGTGTGTGCTCCACATCACTGTGCTTGCAAAGAGCTACCCTGGTTGACCAAGTCTGGAGTCCTCTTACAGGTTTGTCACCTGTTGGTGCATGGAACAAATTCATGTCACAAGAGAGCAGCTTGTGTGGACAGAACAAAGGAGGAAGTAAGGAGTAGGGCATCTCCAAAGGACTCCCCTGAACCCACTGGCAGGCAGTACAAGCAGGAGAGGGGCAGACAGCACAGCCAAAGCCAAGCAGCAGCTGCAGCCTTACCTGCTCTGGGGAATCCAGCTGAGGTCTTTCCACCTCTTTTCTCCACCGGAGCTGGAAGTGCAGCGCTGGAGCTGGGTCCGTGCAGCAGGCACCCCCCGGCCAGCACCCCCCTCTCTGCTGGCTTCCTGGCGTGTGGGGCAGGAGCAAGGCTGGAGCACGATGTGGCCCTGCTTACCTCATGCTCACAGACAGCCTGTGGCTGCCTGGGACCTGGCTCTGCTCTGACTGCTGCAGGGAGCAGAGGACCCTGTGAAGCAGAGAGCAGCAACGCCCCTCTCACAACTGCCTCCAGTTTCCCTCCCGGGTCTGGCTGGGTGTTCCCTCCCAGCTGAGAGCACAGATGTAAACTGGTCAGGGATATCCCTGTCTCCCTGCTGCTCCTTCTCGCTGCCAGAGGGGATGAAAAACGAGGCTCGTGAGTTTTATAGCCATCAGGAAGAAAATCAAATAAACAGGAAAACCCTCCACAAGGGTCTGACCTGCAGCAGCCTGCTCTGTTCTCCTGCTCTGAAGAAGTTCCCAGGCAGCAGCAGTGGGCAGGTCCCCAGCTGCCCAGACCTCTCTCTCCAGTGGTGTCCAGTGTAAGCCATGCCCCTATGGTGGGAAAAGAAAGGGTTAAAGGGCAAGGTCGCTTTGTTGGGTGGGTTTTGCAGATTTCTTCTTGTTACTGTTCAGATGAGGTCTGCAAACTGAGAATGGGATCAGCAAAGCACGCTGGTAGCTGCTGTTCAGAAAGCCCCCATGCACCTCTGCTACCTGCTCACCTCCAGGACCTTCTGGACCAGCTGCAGCTGGCACATGCTTTGCCCTGGCACAGGGGAGGGAAGAGGATAAAACTGGACCTCACCCCTGGAGCCTGTGCAAGCCTCTGCCAGCAAAGAAGGGGTCAAGGAGTGAGAGGATTGGAAGGGTCCTCTGGGGATCAGCCAGCCCAACCCCTCTGCTCAAGCAGGGGCACCCACAGCAGCTTGCTTGGGATCACAGAGGTAGGATTGGAATGGTCCTCTGGGGATCAGGCAGCCCAACCCCTCTGCTCAAGCAGGGGCACCCACAGCAGCTTGCTTGGGATCACAGAGGTAGGATTGGAAGGGTCCTCTGGGGATCAGGCAGCCCAACCCCTCTGCTCAAGCAAGGGCACCCACAGCAGCTTGCTTGGGATCACAGAGGTAGGATTGGAAGGGTCCTCTGGGGATCAGGCAGCCCAACCCCTCTGCTCAAGCAAGGGCACCCACAGCAGCTTGCCCAGGACCACCACAGCCAGGTGGGTTTGGAATCACTCCAGAGGAGAAGACTCCATGACCTGTCTGGGCAGCCTGATGCCGGCGGGAGAAGAAGGAGCAGAGAGGCAGCACTGGGTACAGCAGGGCACCCTCTCCAAGCACAGACCCTGGGTTAGGCTGCAGCAGCTGAGCTTACAGCTGCAGCATGGACCCCAAGAAACCTTTGCTAGCAGGCTCTGGGGCAGGCTGCTGGCTGCAGATGTTGCAATGCAGTCAAGTCCCAGAACAGGGCCTGGAGATAAAACCAAAACAGACCCAAAGCCTCCACAACAACAAACTTGTGTCATCAGATAAGGAGCTGAAAGCCAAAGCTCAGCTTGGCTGCTGTTAACTAGCACAGCCCTGGCACATCTCCAGCCCTTTGCTGCATTCTGGGCTCCCTTCTCAACATTTCATCATTTCAGTTCTACCTTCCCAGCTGAAGGTGCACAGGGAAGGACTCTGAACTTTGAGCTACCAGTTTGAAACTGTGCTTTGTGAGAGTCTATGCTGGGTGACAGTGAGGTGGCCAGAGATGCCTCCTTGGAGCTCAGGGCAACCTCCAGCACAGAGACAGGGCAGTTATTATGTAGGTCTGAGGGACACCAGCTGATGGAGCTGCCAGGGTGCCACCTGCTCCAGTGCAAGCAAGCACAGACCTTCAGGGACTGATGAAGGAGGCACAGGGAGCTGAAAACCAATGCTGAGGTCAGAGCAGCAGCAGCTTGGGGTCCTTTCTGCCATATACTAGGCTGCTGCTGAATTCTTACCAGTTCAAGAGAGACAGAGAGCTACTGGAGAGAGTCCAGTGGAGGCTACAAAGATGCTGAGGGGCCTGGAGCATCTCTGTGAGGAGGAAAGGCTGAGAGTCCTGGGGCTGTTGAGCCTGGAGAAGAGCATCCCCAGAAGGCATCTGATCAATGCTCAGCAAGAGCTGAAGGATGGGGGGCAAGAGGACAGAGCCAGACTCTTGCCAGTGGCACCCAGGGACAGGACAAGGGACAACAGGCACAAACTGGAACCCAGGAGGTGCCATCTGAAGATGGAGAAGCTTGTTTGGTGTGAGGGTGCTGGAGCCCTGGAGCAGGCTGCCCAGAGAGGTTGTGGAGTCTCCTTCTCTGCAGAGATTCCAACCTCCCCTGGCCATTGTGATCCTGGGCAAGCTGCTGTGGGAGTCCATGCTGGGAGGACACGGCCACCATTGTCACTGCTGGCAGCTGAAGCAGCCTATGGCACCAGCATGGCCTTAGAAACTCTGGGTGGCTCCTTACTCTTTTCCTGCAGCTCAGGGGAAAGCTTTTGTGGCTGCAAAAGCTTTAACACAACCTGACTGAGGGGCTTTGGGCTGGACTTAGTCTTGTCTCTTCATGTGGTACACAGAGGAGAGTGACCTCCATGGAGTGAGGTGGTGACAGAGCAGGTGTCACCATGCAGCTGCTCCTGGAGCCATACAAGTTTCTGGAGGCAGGAGCAGGCTCTGAAATCTTTCCCACACTCCCATCCCCCATTGGCAGCAGAGGCCTTTGTGACCCAGCAGTGGCCAGCAGCAGGAGCACAGGCAGATCAAAGCCCTTCCTGCAGCTCCCTGGCTCTCCAGCCCCACGCTGCCCAGGGCTCTGTGCTGTGAATTGTGTGACCCACGTGAACCTGCTGAATCAGGACCAGGAGAGCCTTTGGCCCATCCCCACATCTGCAAAGCCTACAAAGAGCAAAGCCATTTGTCACTAACTGCTGACTGCTCCTCTTGGCAAGCTGCTTTGCCTCCCACTTTGGTCCACTTTGGAACAAGGATCATTTCCTCCCACGCTGCAGTGGGGCTGGGAGTGCATCCCTAGCTCCCCTTCCACATCCCCAGGCCAGTCAGCAGATGCTGGCACATCACAGCAGCCTCCCCAGTACCATCTGAGCTCGCTGCTTCTGAAGAGATGGTTCAGCAATGCTCCGTGGCCAGCCCAAAGAGCCTCATGACGAGAGGCAGCCTAGAGCCCAGCTGGAACCAGCCAAGCTCATCTGTCACATGTGGAAAGAGGAGATTGCTTCTGCCATCACTGGATGGGGACAAGATTTTGATTAGCCACACTTGCATCTGGATCAGTCACACTTGCATCTGGAACTTTTCAGGTCACTTGGCGTGGGAGCTGCTCCTGAGCTGAGGTTGCTGCAGCCTGCTGCAGCACCAACTTCAAACTCCTTAAATCATAGAATCATTAAGGTCGGGAAAGCCCTCGAAGATCACCAAGTCCAACCTTCCACCCAACAGCTGGGGATTGGACTCGATGATCTCCTTGGGACCCTTCTGTCCTTCTCCTAAGGGAATGCAGCTGCCTTCATAGATGGCAATGGTCAGGAATAGAATCAGAGAATCAGAGAATCAGAAAATCATAGAATCACAGAACCATAGAATCACAGAATCAGTCAGGCTTGGAAGGGACCACAAGGATCATCTAGTTCCAACCCCCCTGCCATGCCCAGGGACACCCTACCCTAGATCAGGCTGCCCACAGCCTCTGCCAGCCTGGCTGCAAACACCTCCAGGGATGTGGCCCCAACCACCCCCTTGGGCAACCCATTCCAGGGCCTCACCACTCTCATGCTCAACAACTTCCTCCTCACATCCAGTCTGAATCTCCCCACCTCAAATAACTTCTCCAGTGACCAGGGTGGGAGAAGTATCCCAAATAATTTACTTCTGTTCTGTGCCACCCATGCATTAATGAAGGCATTAATTAAGGCCAAATAATGTCAGGAGTGCTGGTGGCAATGAATGAGCTGTGGCAGCAGCAGTCACCCCTGCACCCTGTCTACCTGAGAGAGGCAATGCCCTTCAGCTGTGGCTTCTCCATCAGCTGCCCACAGAAACAAGGACCACTCCAGAGACAGGACAGGGGCACAATGCCAGTTAAACCCATTCTAGCTCAATATGGCAAGATCCACCTCGGGGCTTTGCTGCTTTGGAGCTCGTTTGCATTATTAGTTTGGAGCAGTTCTTGCGCAGGACTCAGCAGGGGTCTGGCAGGAAATTGCTGCAGAGACTCCCCCCAGAGATGTTGCTAAGCCCATTTTTCCTTCCCCAGAGTTAATGAAGAATCATCTCCTTGGCAATGGTTCCTGGAGCAGAGACTTGTCCTTTGGTTCCTGTCAAACACAGCAAAGTGTCAGCATCAGGGTGGGGGCTGTCTGGAGAGCAAGAACTTGGTGAGCAAGTTTTCTCCCATGGGGTGAGCCAGTTCCTGCCCCAAACTGGGACATGGACACAGCTTCAGCTGCAAGGAATGTTTTAGAGACAAGGAACCCTTATTCTTGCTCATTTGAAACAGACCTTAAAGTCTCTTCCATGTCCTTCTTCTCCCTCTTCCCTCCACACTCCGACCAATTCACGAATCCAGGGAGTTCTTTCATTCCTCCTCCCTGCAGCAGCAGGAAAGCTTCCCGAGGTGCTTCTCTGGAATTTTGCTTCTTAATTTATTGCAGGCACAAAGGTGAAGTGCTGGAAGTTGTTTTCCTGTTTCGCTTGTACTGAAGAGAAGCTGACCTCCGGGGCAACCTCACAGGGAGCAAGAGAGGTTTCCTTGAAAAGCCTGGAAGTCTGAGCTGGAGCTGTTAAGAAGATGTTAAGGACTGTAAGAATCTGTTAAGAGCCCTTCAGAAGATGGATGGGATTGCCCCCACTGGCTGATGGCTGCAGAAGGAGTCTGCTGCAGCTCCTGGACTAAGCTCAGCTTTTCCCTCCTGGATGTGCAAGGAGGTGTGTCCTGCAGACCAAGCTGCTCTTCGGGTCACACTCCTCCATCTGAGCTTGGCAGTGGCTATGTGCAAGAGAGTGAGACCAAGAATGAATTCGGGCCAAGGCTGAGAGAGCTGGGACTGTTCAACATAGAGAAGGCTCCAGGGAGACCTCAGAACAGCCTTTCAGTACCTAAAGGAGGCTACAGGTGAACTGGAGAGGGACTTTGACAAAGGCTGGGAGTGACAGGATAAGGAACAATGGCTGTGAGCTGGAAAGAGGGGAGATTGAGACTGGAGATGAGGAAGAAATCCTTGACAGTGAGGGTGGGGAGACACTGGCACAGGTTGCCCAGGGAGGTTGTGGCTGACCCTCCCTGGAGGTGTTCAAGGCCAGGCTGGATGAAGCCTTGAGCGACCTGTTCTAGTGGGAGGTGTCCCTGCTGGATCTGGAACTGGATGGTCTTTAAGGTCCCTTCCAACCCAAAGCATTCCATAGGCAGAGTGTGTGAGGTGCAAAACTGTTGCAGTGTTGAACTGATCTGTTGCAGGATATTGTCTTGATGGGGAGCAGCAATAATGCTCAGGGAACTCATTATTAATGCTCATTTGCTTTTCCAGAGCTGCCAGCTGGTGGAGTCCATGATTGAGCCTGACTGACAGCTGGGCTGTAGCAGACCAGCTCTGGATTCCAGTCACAGCAGGCTAGCTCCATAATTGGGTTTCTTTCTGCCTCACTTTGACTAATGGCAAACTTAGAGCAATTATGGAAATTCATCACAGCACAAAGCAAGGCTGCTTGAGACCTCAGCGTGGCAGCCCAGCAGAGCTCTGCTCAGAAATCCCCAGCCAAGTCCAACCAACAAAGTGCTGAGCAGCTTCTCTGGCAGCATTTCAATAGTCCCAACGTGGATGTGGACATTTGGTGAACATCAAGAGTGCTTCTGGCCAGCCAAGGTGGTGTCAAACAAGCAGGCTGCTGTCCTGAGAAAGTTCATTCAGACCTCACAGGAGAAGAGATTTCCTGCTGAGGGTCATATTGGGTGGTGAATCCTTAGCTACAGGTGGGGCAGTAGAGCCAGGGGGCATCACCAGATCTTCTGGAAGGGCAGATGTTTTGGTGAGGCCACAGCTGGAGTAGTGGGCTCGGTTCTAGGACACTCAGCCCAAGAAAGGAAATGGAGTAGGTCCAGAGAAGGGCAATAAAGCTGATGAGGGGTTCCAGAGAACAGAGCTGGTGAGGAGCAGCTGGGGGAACTGGAGTCATTCAGCCTGGAGAAAGAAAAGCTGAGGGGAGACCTCACTGCTCTCTACGGATACTGGAAGGAGAAGCTGAGCCATGGCAAGGGCATTGGAGTAGATGAGCTCTGAGGTCCCTTCCAACCTGAGGCATTCTGTGGTTTAGCAGGTGGCAGGTGTGCTGCATCAGAAGCCCTCCAGCAGCATCCAGCCAGCAGGCACCCTGCAGCCACTCCCCCCCTCGCTGGAAGGGTCCCAGCCAGGTGCTGCCAGCTCTGCCTGCGCTGGGGCTGTCACCTCCTGCTCTGGCACTTCATAAAGTGCCAGAGAGCTCTGGCGTTACTGTGGGGCCTCTGAGCATTGCTGCGAAGTGACCTCACTGCTTCCAGGAGGACGTTAATTCGGCAGGTTGTAAGTCAGGTGTAAAGCTCTCCTCGGGCTGGAGCTTGGCCTGAGCATGCAGGCAAACACAGACCCGGGGCTGACTTCTGGGAAGGGGAGCAGTGGGGAGAGGTTTCCTGTTACTGCTGAGGGCAGCAGCTGGGGACTTCTCGTGGGTCATGTGCGTGGGGAGAAGCCACAAAGCAGAGACTGCAGGAGGTGCGGCAGAGGCAAACTGCCCTGCCCTGCGCTGTTCCCACTCCTCTCCTTCCAGCTCTGGAGGTTCCTGGGGAAAGACAGCTCTCTCTCTGCTCTGAAGGTGCTTTAGGTGAGAGATCCACGTTGTCCAAGCTCAGTCTGTAACTGTGAGGGCACAGGGACTCCCCTGGACATACTGCAGCCCCCCCCTGCCAGGCATCCTCAAAGGATGGTTTCTTGGAAGCCCACAAAGCCAAAACCACTCCTTGAAACCAGCTTCCCTTCAGATTAGTCTGGATGCAGCTGATGATTGCTGCAGAGGAGAGATGCCTCTAGAGAACCAGCACTTCACCTGCACATGACCACAGAGAGTGCAAACCCCCCCAGCTTACAGAGTTCCCCTCTGCAGGGACCTTGCTCTCCAGTGCTAGCCTGGGAAGAAGAAATCATGCAACTGGAAGCCACATCCAATGGTGCTGGTACAGGATATGTAGTGGGAACAGTGGAGGAGCTTTCAAGAAGCACAAAGTTAAATGGAGCCTCTTCCTATCTCCTGAAGCTTCCCCCAGCTCCTCATCTCAGAGCTAGAGCCCTGCTACCAGCAGAGCAGGGCACAGATGGCTATAAGCAGTAGATGGCTGCACCAGTGTAGGTGAGGAGGTGATCTGCTAGAGAACAGCCCTGTGGAGAAAGACCTGGGAGTCCTGGTGGACAACAAGTTCTCCATGGGACAGCAATCCAGCCAAGAAGGCCCATGGGGTCCATCACAAAGAGTGTGTCCAGCAGATCCAGGGAGGTTCTCCTCCCCCTCTACTCTGCCCTAGTGAGGCCGCACCTGGAATATTGCATCCAGTTCTGGGCTCCCCAGTTCAAGAGGGACAGGGATCTGCTGGAGAGAGTCCAGTGGAGGGCTACAAGAATGCTGAAGGGACTGGAGCACTGCCTGATGAGGAAAGGCTGAGAGCTCTGGGGCTGGTTAGGCTGGAGAGGAGAAGACTGAAAGGGGATCTGATCAATGTCTATCAACGTCAGAGGGCTGAGAGTCAGGAAGGAAGGGACAGGGACAGCCTCTGCTCACTTGTGCCCTGGGATAGGACAAAGGGCAAGGGATAGAAACTGCAGCACAAGAAGTTCCACCTCAACATGAGGAAGAACTTCTTGACTGTATGGGTGACAGAGCACTGGCACAGGCTGCCCAGAGAGGTTGTGGAGTCTCCTTCTTTGGAGAGTTTCAAGGCCTGTCTGGATGTGTTCCTGTGTGACCTGAGCTAGATTGTATGGTCCTGCTGTGGCAGGGGGGTTGGACTCGGAGATCTCCAGAGGTCCCTTCCAGCCCCCAACATCCTCTCATCCTGTGATGCTGTGAAGTGCAGCATCCCTCAGAACATCTGCAGTGGAAGGTGATTACTGTCCTGGACCTTGTGTGCTGCATCAAGAAGTACCTTTTCTTCACACTGACTCCCAGCCTACCAGTCTGTTAAAAACCAGAGCAAACTGGAAGCAGTCAATGTCTGTGACATTTTGTTCCCCCAATAACACAACACTCCACCTTCATCTCAGCTCTCCTGAGGCTTGCTGGGTCGAAAATCCATGTCTAGCCCATGGCAGGTGAGTCATCTCCCCATGTGCTTCTACTCCTGCTGCAGCTGCAGCCCTCCTGCAGGCTGGATGAACCCACACACAGGAAACACAGAGAGAGAGAGAGAGAGAGAGAGCTCTGTTATTACCATGCTATCTGGTCATTAAAAAAGGGGATGTGGCTGGCAGGAATTCCTGTTTAATCCCAGGCAACCGTGTTCCATGGGATTAGCGGTCAGAGCCTCACTGCTCAGCATCCCAACTAGGAATTATCTGCCTGTCTGGTTGCACACAGCATTCCAGCCCAGGAGAACAGCACAGCTCCAGCCTGCCATGGAGCAGGCAGCACCAGGGGCTGGGTGTGATGGAGCAGAGCCTCAGCACAGCAATTTGCTCCATCCAGCACTGAGCACAGGGTGAGCCCAGCCTCAGTTCTTCTGCAGGAACAGCTACTGAGAGTGTCCTTGCAGCAGGAATTCCGATGGTTATCATGACATAATCATCACCCATCTGTGTTTATAAGACACAGGGCATGGTCTGCTGCCTTCTACTTGAGGCTGAGATGATCTCACAACTAAACAGCCCCGAGGCTGTAGCACAGCTTCTGCTAAGGGAGTGCTTTGGGGCTGTACCACAGCTTCTTAGCTTCTGCTAAGGTAGTGCTTGATGCTGGGGGAAGTTTGCATGCCTGTGCTGGAAGAACATGGCACTGGCAGCTGTAGCCACAGTCTGCACAAGGCTGCTTGGGTCTTGCAAAGAGGTTTCTCCTCTTTCAGTGGTAGGGAGCCAGGAGAGCTACTGCAGCACAGCCTAGTAGAGAGCATCTCCTTGCAGAGCAGTAGCAGGGGAAGGATGGACCTGCTAGCACAGGCAGAGCTCTCTCATGGTGAGTTTGTAGCTTAAGAGGTGTTGCCAGTAAGCAAGGCTAGAGAAGGACAGAAGAACTTTGGCTGTCTGAAGGAACTGCCTACTCCTTGTGCTGCAGAGGTTCCAAGCATGCTGCTCTGGGGCTGATCTTTAAGGCCCATCCACTGAACAATAAAAGAGGCAGACACCATGACAGCATTTCTTTCACCATCACGTTCAGCAGACATACAGCCATGAAGAGAGGAGAAGACCCTACCTTCTTCCCCTCAGCTCTCAGTGTTGCTGTGATGCTCAGAGAGGAGCTTTAAGCTGCCTTCTTAAAGAAGATGCAATGAGCAGAGGTCTCTCCTTCCAAACAGAGACTGCCTGGGATCCCTCCTGGAGACCCTCCTCAGCTGACCAGCCCTAAGGGCTCCCGGCTGAGGAGCCAGAGGGCTCTGAGCCACCCTCCACCCTGCATGGAAGACAAGTGGGCACCAGTGAGGGCAGCAGCTGCACAGGAGCATAGGGAGCACAAAATGCCCGCTGTGCAGATTGAGTTCTGCCATAGAGCTCCACACCAACCAGCCACAGGTTCCTGCTCTCCATGCTCAGCTTTTGTTCTCTCCCCGAGCTTTGGAGCTCATCCCCAGCCCAGGCTGGAGCTGTCCTGCTCTGCGGTGGAGCACGGCTACCACCTAGTGCAATTCTGTTTCACTGCTGCACTCAGGCAGCACAAGCTGCACAGGGGTGTTCAGAGGGCCTCCCCTTACTGAGGAGCTTCCCAGCATTCCCCACCTTTGGACACAATCGTTTTGTGTGACCAGCGTGACCCTGATGAGCTGTGAGGAGAAGACTCTCGGTGCTGTGCAGCAGCAGTGCTGGGTGCAGCAGCAGTGCTGGGTACAGCAGCGTTTTGGAGAGCCAAGAGCTCAGGGGCAGGTGGTGCCAGCAGAGCTCTGCAGAAATGGGCTCTGAAGAACATTCCCATCTGCCTGCTCTTCCCAAGGGTGTGTGTCCATCAGTCCTGCAGCTGTGGATACAGGTGGAGCAAATTCTGAGTGCTGCTGCAGTAGAGACGTTCCATGCCAGAAGGGACATCACAGGACACCTCCTGCCTGTTTGTGCAGTGCCCAGAGGGCTCCATAGCAGGACACAGCACTCCAGGTGAGGTCTCACCAGAGCAAAGGGGCAGAATCCTCCCTCTCTGTGGCCCCTCTGGCCACTCTTCTTTTGATGCAGCTCCAGGCTGCCATTGGCTTTCTGTGCTGGAAGCTCACCTCCAGCTTCTTGTCCATCAGCAACACCAAGTCGTTTTCCTCAGGGCTACTCTCTATTACCCCTGCTCCAAAAATACTGAGAAGTGGTTTGCCTTCTCTCCCAGAGCTGTGCAGGGCTGCAGAGATGTCAAGAGCATCCCCCCCCCTCGATGCGGGGTGAGGGCTCCTGTCCGCTCGTTGTCGCGGATGAGCAGGAGCTTCTCCGGAGACAGCAAAACGTTTCCAGCCGAAATAGTTTGCCCATTCCCTCTTTTCCTACACCAGGAATGACATCTTGTGGCTCCTGCGGTTATTGCAGATCACTTTTTCGGTGTTTCCTGCAAAGGTCCAAGTCCTCGCAGGATTTTGTCAGTATTTCTGAGGGGTGGGTGTCAGGTGGATGGGGCCAACCTCTTTTTTGGTGGGGTACAGTAATAAGACAAGGAACAATGGATACGAACTTGCACACAGAAGGTTCCACCTGAACATGAGGAGAAACTTCTTTGGTGTGAGCCCTGAAGCAGGCTAGAGGAGGGGAAATTAAGATTAGGTTTTAGGAAGAAGTTCTGCACAATAAGGGTGGTGAGACACTGGAACAGGTTGTCCAGGGAGGTGGTGGAAGCCTCATCCCTGGATGTTTTCAAGGCCAGGTTGGATGTGGCTCTGAGCAACATGATTTAGTGGAAAGTACCCATGGCAGGGGGGTTGGAACTGGATGATCCTTGAGGTCCCTTCCAACTCTGACAATTCTGTGATTATTACACCTCTTCTAGGCATAAAGGGTGCTGGAGCCCTGGAGCAGGCTGCCCAGAGAGGTTGTGGAGTTTCCTTCTCTGGAGACTTTCTAAACCCAGCCTGGATGCGTTCCTGTGTGACCTGCCCTGGGTGATCCTGCTTTTTTGGCAGGGCTTATTGATCTCTGGAGGTCCCTTCCAACCCCTAACACCCTGTGATCCTAAGGCTGCATGGGGCTGGTGAGCACTGGGCTGTAATCTGGTTACTTTCCATGCTGGGAGGCTGGATGTGTAATTACTTCATCCTTTTCCTTGGGACAGGCATGTGCCAAGTACACTTCTGACCCCAGCACAGAATGAGATTCGATTTTTTTAAATTTTTTTTTTTTTCCACTAACAAATGAAAATAGCGAGGGGAGAAATGAGGTATTTCTAAAGGAAACTTTCACTGTAAACTTTTAAGAGTGCAGTCTGCTGATTTGGGATAACTGATACGTCCTGCTTCCTCCAAGCCCTCACCTTGTCTTACGCACGAGATGTGACCTGGGAGCATGCAGCACTGGGACAAGCCAGATTACAGCTGCTCGTGGTAAACCCAGGCACACTGCTCAGCCTCTCTGAGTCCCAGCCACTTGGCTGTGCCCAATCCCTGCAGCATTGCTGCCACCTTCACTTCCTTAGATTCCTGCTGTGCTGGTTGGAACTGATTGGAGGATCTGAACGAGAAATTAGACTATAGGCTGAGAGAGGAAAACACTGAGGGTGCTACTTCACTCACAGCTTTACTGAGAAAGAAAGCAAAAAAAAAAAAAGGTTTTAAGAGCTGTAACCAAAATATAGATAAGTCAGAGGGTCAGACTGCTTCAGACTGCTTTGGGCTGTGGCTTTGCATGGTTCCTTCTCCCTGCCTTTTGTAGCTGAATCTGAATAATTTCACTAACTTCTTTCCTGCTGCAAATCCCCCCTGGCTGATCTATCTCCGCCTATCTGCTGCATGAAACAGATGCTGAGATAAAATTGGGGAAGGGGAGAAAGGTGGCAAGGGTGGTTAGAGACCCCTCTGAGGGATTTCTGATCTCTGGGAGCGCTGTGGTGTTTCTGTATTACCTTTTCACTGTATATATCTGTGAATATCTGTTATACCTTGTAAATATCTGCTTGTATATTGTGCCAAGCTGTAAATATAAAGCTTCATTCCTTAACTTCCAGCTGACTGAGTCCTAGCCTGGGTTATTTCAAAGTGTGTGGGGGAGCAGCTAACTGCTAAACCACCACAGATGGTTACACATAAGCATGCATCATTTAGAATCATAGAATCAGTCAGGGTTGGAAGGGACCACAAGGATCAGCCAGTTCCAACCCCCCTGCCATGCCCAGGGACATCCTACCCTAGATCAGGCTGCCCACAGCTTCATCCAGCCTGCCTTTAAACACCTCCAGGGAAGTGGCCCCAACCACCTCCCTGGGCAACCCATTCCAGGCTCTCACCACTCTCATGCTCAACAACTTCCTCCTCACATCCAATCTGAATCTCCCCACCTCCAGCTTTGCTCCACTCCTCAGTCCTGTCACTCACTGATAGCCTAAAAAGTCCCTCCCCAGCTTTTCTGTAGGCCCCATTTAGATCCTGGAAGGCCACCAGAAGGTCACCTGGGAGCCTCCTCTTCTGCAGACTGCACAGCCCCAACTCCTTCAGTCTGTCCTCACAGCAGAGGTGCTGCAGCCCTCTGAGCATCCTGGTGGCCCTTCTCTGGACACTCTCCAGCATGTCCACATCCCTCTTGTAATAGGGGTTCCACAACTGGATGCAGTACTCCAGGTGGGGTCTTACCAGGGCAGAGTAGAGGGGGAGAATCATCTCCATTGACCTGCTGGCCACACTTCTCCTGCTGCAGCCAAGGCTCTGCTTGGCTTTCAGGGCTGCAAGTGCACACTGCACTTACATTTGGATAACATGGCCAAAGAACTGGTCTCCTTCTGTTCAGACCCACTGCTGAATGAATGTGCCCTCTGAGCAGAACTCACTTTCCAGGAGGACTTGAAACCACTCCTTAACTTAACCTAAGTCCTTCCTCCTGAGGCACATCAGCAGGAACTTCCTTCTTCATTATAAATATAGGAAAGGGTGTGAAAGGGACTTGGGCATGGCTACACAGCTGGGATTGTACATTCCATGCGAGATCGTTTTCTTCTCTATCATCAAAAATAAATCACAACTAGCTGCAAACAATTAATTTCATTTCCTTCATTGCAGTGCAATTCAAGTCCTCTTTGCCACGCATTTCCAGAATGGGATTGTTTTCTTCTCCCTCCGCAATAACACTGCTTTATCCCTGCCCTCTAGGATCCCCTGCTGTGGCAACAACCCCCTGCAGACCACCCCTCTGCGAACAGCAGCACTGCTACCTGCTTGTTGCCAAAGGCTGACCCCTTGCCACACCGTCCCCAGGCCAAAATGTCATCTCCTCCAGGCTTCTCTGTGCTGCTTTGAGCTGGGACTGATCTGCTCTCTCCTGGAGGTTTCCTGTACTACAGCTCATTCCGGATGGGAGCTGTGTTTAATGTGAGCTCATCAGACTGCCTGGCACTAACCTCCTCACCGTGGCAAGCTCCAGGTTTTGGGGCAACGGCAAGGACCCTGACAGCAGAATTTCCCTGACTACCTGCCTTCTGAAACCACATCTACTGGACCCTTGGAGACCTCCTATGTTGTGAGTGCTTCCTTCTGTTGCCAGGTCCTGGCCATCATCCGTGGAAGAGCATTCGCTTGGCAACAGACACTTGGAGTGTCAAACACTCCTGCTGTTGAACCTCTTCCTCAGTTTTTCAGGGGCATCCTGGTCTTCTCTGGGGAGATCATGCAGCAGGGCAAACAGCAGTTGGAAATCTGGGCCAAGTGTCTCCATCCATGCTTTTCAAAATCATAGAATCATCAAGAATGGTTTAGGTTGGAAGGGACCTCAAAGATCATCCAGTTCCAACCCCCCTGTGCCATAGGCAGGGACACCTCCCACTAGATCAGGATGCTCAAGACCTCATCCAACCTGGCCTTGAACACCTCCAGAGAGGGAGCAGCCACAACCTCCCTGGGCAACCTGTGCCAGTGTCTCACCACCCTCAATGTAAAGAACTTCTTCCTAACATGCTGTTTAAATCTCTCCTCTGCCAGTTTAAGCCCACTACTCCCTCATCCTGACATTACAAGACCTTGTGAATAGTCCCTCCCCAGCCCTCCTGTAGGCCCCCTTCAGATACTGGAAGGCTACTATAAGGTTTCCTCAAGTCTCTTAGAAAGTTTATAGGAGCAGTCTTTGCCCTTTGCTTCCCTGACCATGAACCCCAGGGATCTCCCCTGATGCTACCACTGGACAGTAATGTGGACAGGAAGGCATCCCCCGCATGGGTTGGAGAGAAATGCTGTGCATTATTGACTTGCTAAAGCTACAGACTACTCTTGAGAGGAGCAGAGCTTCTGAGAAAGTCCTCAGCTGCACTGAAAGCAAGGGGGAGAGAAATAACCTGCTGGGTTCTGCTCCACCATGGCATCTAAATCTGCACCAGCATCTGGCTCCAAGGTAGCTTAACATGAGACAAAGAAGCCTTTTCCACCTTGTGGTGGTTTGGCAGTTCCCTGCCACCCCCACACTTTGAAATAACCCAGGCTAGATCTCAGTCAGCTGGAAGTTAATAAATGAAGCTTTATATTTACAACTTAGCACAACACACAAGCAGATATTTACAACATGTGACAGAGTGAAAAGGTAATACAGAAACACCACAGCCCTCCCAGAGACCAGGGTCTCCAAGAGGGGTTTCCAACCACCCTACCACCTTCCCCCTACTTCCCAATCTTATGCCACTTATGTGTCTTATGTGCCAGGTAAGCAAAGGTAGATTGGCCAGAGGGGGTTAGCAACAGGAAAGTAGTTAGTGAAGTTACACAGATCCAGCTAAGAAGGCAGGGAGAGAGAGATGCAGCAGCCAGCATGGCTCAGACTCACTCTGTCTTGTCTTTTGGTTCTAACTTCATACCATTTCAGTAAACAAATGAGTGAAGGAGACACTGGAATGCTTTTCTTTCTCAGCCTACAGTCTCATTTCATATTAAACCCTTCCAGTTAGTTCAAACCAGCACACAGCTCTTCATTGGCACAGGTTCGCCTGCAGAGCCCTGTTGAGCTTCACCTTGAATATCTCCAGGGATGGGGCCACAGCCACCTCCCTTGGCAACCTGTTCCAGTGTTCCACCACCCTCATGGTGCAGAATCTGTTCCTGATATCCAATCTAAATCTGCTTTGCTCTAGTTTGAAGCCATTGCCCCTCATCCTGTCCCTGCAGGCCTTTGCAAAAAGTCTCTCCCCATCCTTCTTGTAGCCCCCTTCAGGTAATCTAAGGCTGCTATTAGTTCACCCCAGAGCCTTCTCTTCTCCAGGCTGAACACCGCCAGCATCTTCAGCCTGTCATCATAGCAGAGCTGCTCCAACCCCCTCATCATTTTCCTTGCTGTCCTCTGGACTTGCTCTATCAGCTCCATGTCCTTCCTATGTGGATGCAGGAGCTGCATCCAGCACCTCTCTTTCAGATTCCCTCCCTTGGTGACTCCTCTCAGGCACTGGTGGCTCAAATTCTCCAGCCTGGACGTGCTTATTTGCTCAGGTAGTATCTTAATTGCAGGCAGATTAAGAGCTTTGCACACTGCATATTTTGGCCCACTTTATCCCTTGAAGCCATTGTAGCTTTTCACCCTCCACGCTTTGAGACTTCCTGATGAGCCTTCTCTGTTACTTGGCTCTCCTGAAGAGCTGACTGGGTACAGGAGATTGGAATAATTAAGAAGCAAGTGGAAAAAAAAAAACCCAACCACCAAACAGTGGGAAACAATGGGAGGCAAATGCTCCTGGGAAAGCTGGGCATATTGTTACTGGGATGCTGCCCAGTCCTTTGACTTAACCCTGAGCCCTGTTCAGGGCTGCCTGGGGGCATCAGTAACTGGCTCCTGAAGGGTAACTAGACCTGGCAGCTTTAAATCTGACAGCAGACAGCAACCCTCTGTGTTACAGGGCCCAGATATCAGGGGAGAGCCTCTCTCCTCTGTGCTGAAGACTCAGGAGCTGACTTCTTTGTTTTTTTTGTTAGGAGAACTTTTCCTTCTGAGCAGAAGCAGAGGCGTGAGTGCCCTGGGAATGGCTCTTGCTAGCTGAAAGGGCAGCAAACCCACTGTCAGCTGATTGCAAAGGCACAGGAAGGGAGTTTTCTTCAGATGTGGGACTGTAGCATGGCTCTGCAGAAGCCAGGCCAATGGTCTGTAGTTGGGCAGCTGCTGTGCTTCCTAGTTCAGTCTCTCTGAACACAGATGTCACTGCAGTCACACGCACACGGCTGTGGAATGTCTGCTTGGGGCAGAGCGCCTGGAAAGCTGCCCAGCAGGGGAGTACCTGGGGATGATGACTGACAGCTGGCTGAGGGTGAGCCACTCTGTGCCCAGGTGGCCGAGATGGCCACCAGCTTCTTGGTCTGGATTCGTGCCTGGGGCTGGCTGAACTCAGCTGCAGGACCTTGCACTTTGGCTTGTTGAAACTCATCATCAGATGATCCTGTGGTGGTTTGACAGTTCCCCACCCCCCACACACTTTGAAATAACCCAGGCTAGGACTCAGTCAGCTGGAAGTTAAGGAACGAAGCTTTATATTTACAGCTTTGCAGATATTTGCAATATATAGCAGATATTTACAGATGTATACAGTAAAAAGGTAATATAGAAACACCACAGCCCTCCCAGAGATCAAAATCCCTAAGAGGGGTCACCAACCACCCCTACCTCCTTCCCCCTTTCCCCAATCTTATCTCACCATCTGTTTTATGCAGCAGATAGGTGAAGGCAGATAGACCAGGGGGGATTAGCAGCAGGGAAGAAGTTAGTGAAATTATTCAGATCCAGCTGGGAAGGGAGAAAGAACCATGCAGGAGCAGCCACAGCCCAAAGCGGTCTGTCTTATCTATATTTTTTGGGTTACAACTCTCAAAACATTTCTTTTTCTTTCTTCAGTAAAACCACGAGTGAAGTAGCACCCTCAGGGTTTTCCTCTCTCAGCCTGCAGTCTAATCTCTCATTCAAACCCTCCAATTAGTTCGAACCAGCACAGGTCCTCAGTCAGCCATGAGGGCGTAAAGGAGGGAGCACCTAAAGAAGGTGCAATTGAAGCAGCCTTTTCCTAATTCCCCTTTTGTTTTCACCTCCAGTTTCACGGAGTGTCTTGCACACTTCCTTCCTGGTGAGCAGTAGATACGATGGAGAGGGCAGCCTGGCTCCGTCAGCGTGGGGACAGCGAGCGCAGAGCTGCTGCCCTTTCCTCCCCGCAGCCGGAATCAGGCTGAGAACACTTCCGTGGATTGATTGCTCTGCTCTTTCGCTTTGGGAGCAGTGAGTGGTGACAAATTAGTCGCTTCCCTCGCTGCCACTATCAGCAAAGCTGTCCCAGTTTGACTGCCTGCCAGGCTGCTGCTCGTCACACCGAGTGGTGGGAAACAGCCCGCAGACACTGCAGTCAGTGAAGGGCTGAGATTCCCTAACCAACTAGAAGACAGCAACCAGTGCAGGAGCTGGCACATGCAGAGTACCTACAGGTTGTGATAACTGCACAGGTGAGAGGTTTTTTCACCATTATAGTAAAGAATAATTAAAAAAAAAACCAACTGTGTTTTGATTGTCTGGAGGAACTGAAATATCAGCACAGCTCCTTGGGAGTTTGTTGTAATAGGCACAAAATCACAGAATCACTTCAGCTGGAAATGACCTCAAAGATCATCCAGCCCAGCCAGTCTCTGACTCTGCCAAGGCTGGGGCTAAACCTTGGTCCTCACCAGCACAGCTCTGCCTCTTTGAAGCACCTCCAGGGATGGGGATTCAACCACCTGTCTTGTGGGACATGAGCATCTCCCCTATGGAGAGAGACTGAGAGCCCTGAGGCTGTTTAGTCTGGAGAAGAGAAGGCTGAGAGGGATCTGATCTATGTCTATAAGTACCTGAGGGGTGGGTGTCAAGTGGCTGGGGCCAATCTCTTTTTACTGGTCAGCAGCAATAAGACAAGGAGCAACAGCTACAAACTGAAACATAGAAAGCTTCACCTCAGCATGAGAAACTTCTTTACAGTGAGGGTGATGGAGCACTGGAGCAGGCTGCCCAGAGAAGTTGTGGAGTCTCCTTCTCAGGAGACTTTCCAAACCCACCTGGATGTGTTCCTTTGTGGACTACCCTGGGTGATCCTGCTTCAGCAGGGAGGTTCGACTTGATCTCTGGAGGTCCCTTCCAACCTCTAAAGTTCTGTGATTCTGTGGCCTGATGATCTCTGGAGGTCCCTTCCAACCTCTAAAGTTCTGTGATTCTGTGACCTGATGATCTCTGGAGGTCCCTTCCAACCTCTAAAGTTCTGTGATTCTGTGACCTGATGATCTCTGGAGGTCCCTTCCAAGCTGTAAAGCTCAGTGGTTAGAAGGACTCAGGTAGAAGCCGCTCCGCGAGGCTGCTGTGTGCGGTGGCGCCGTCAGACCGCTGGGGGGCAGGATGGAGCCAACAAAAGCTGCTGTGCTCCGGGGACCTTCTGCCCTTGCAGCCCTTCGTGCGGGCAGGACGCCGAAGAGTCCAGACCCAGAGAGTCACAGCATTAACCAGGTTGGAAAAGACCTCTGAGATCATCGAGTCCAGCCTAGCACTTAACCCTTCTAATGAACTAACCCACGGCACTAAGTTCCTCCTCCAGCCTGCTCTTAAACACCTCCAGGGATGGGGACTCCACCACCTCCCCGGGCAGCCCATTCCACTGCCCATCACTCTTGCTGGGAAGAACTTCTTCTAACATCCAGCCTGAACCTGCCTGGCACAGCTTAAGGCTGTGTCCTCTTCTTCTGTCACTGGATGCCTGGCAGAAGAGACCAACCCCACCTGGCTACAACCTCCTTTTGGGTAGTTGTAGAGAGCAATGGGCTCTGCCCTGAGCCTCCTCTTCTCCAGGCTGACCAACCCAGCTCCCTCAGCCTGTCTTTGTAGCAGAGCTGCTCCAACCCTCTGATCATTCTCATGGCTTCCTGTGGTCCTGCTAGACTGGTGAGGTTAGTGTGGTTAGAAGGTGCCTCAGCTGATGAGACAATTAACATCTATTTAAACATCACATAGAGTCAGAGAAAGTCCTGTAGGTGAGGACTTCCCTTGGTCCCAGAGAGCAGTAAGGCTGACTGCCTTTTGGCAGCTTCTGAAGGCCTTGCCTAGCTCCTGCTGCAGGCAGCATGTAACATGTATGAGCTAAGTTTTGTGAGCTGCCCTGTTCTGAAGCCCCACCTGCTTCCCTGCCAGTGCCCTCTGCAGAACAGCAAACCAGCAGCTCCCAGGAGGCTCTGCCACTGTTTTGTCCCACTGTAACCTCAGGCTTACTGCAGGTGAGGTGTCAAGTGGCTAAAGACAGATCAGATCACTCCTGATGACAACATCCTGCATGGATCCTCTTACTTGCCTGCTGGCAATTGCCTACAAATAGAAGCACTCCTCCACGCACTGCTTTAAGCACAGCTTCATGGCTGGAACTGGTCTTAAAGGTCTTTTCTGACTTAAATCACAGAATTGTCAGGATTGGAAGTGACCTTAAGAATCATCCAGTTCCAACCTCCCTGCCATGGGCAGGGTCACCTTCCATTAGATCAGGTTGCACAGAGCCACATCAAGCCTGGCACTAAAATCTTCCAGGGAGGAGGCTTCCTGGGCAACCTGTTCCAATGTCTCACCACTGAGTGAAGAACTTCTTCCTAACATCCAATCTGTATCTTCCCTATGGTTCTTTATGGCACAGCACAGCTCATGAGGGCTGTCTTGTCAAGGGAATCTGGAGTGCAGATGCCAGCCAAATGGGTACCCTGATGTGCTTGCTTGCTAGCCAACTGGATGATCTTTGAGGTCCCTTCCAACCTAAACCATTCTATGATTCTACCTTGAGGTGCTTGCTTGCTAGCCAATGGATGATCTTTGAGGTCACTTCCAACCTAAACCATTCTATGATTCTACCTTGAGGTGCTTGCTTGCTAGCCAATGGATGATCTTTGAGGTCACTTCCAACCTAAACCATTCTATGATTCTACCTTGAGGTGCTTGCTTGCTAGCCAATGGATGATCTTTGAGGTCACTTCCAACCTAAACCATTCTATGATTCTACCTTGATGTGCTTGCTTGCTAGCCCACATCAGCTACAGCCAAGTGGGTACCTTGATGTGCTTGCATGCTCCCATCAGCTGCAGCCAAGTGGGCACCTTGATGTCCTTGCTTGCTCCCATCAGCTGCAGCCAAGTGGGCACCTTGATGTGCTTGCGTGCTCCCATCAGCTGCAGCCAAGTGGGCACCTTGATGTGCTTGCTTGCCCCCATCAGCTGCAGCCAAGTGGGCACCTTGATGTCCTTGCTTGCTCCCATCAGCTGCAGCCGAGTGGGTACCTTGATGTGCTTTCTAGCTCCCATCAGCTGCAGAAACACCTGAGCTGCCTGCACCTGAGTCCACATTCCAAAATCTCCCAGGTGAAGGCCTGCGTCCTGGTCTCTAGATGTTGACACCAGGCACAAAGCAGAAGCAGCTAAAGGCCATCAGCAGAAGGAAGCTCTCATGTTTTTGACCCAGGAATAGGTTGCACAGGGAGTTGGTGGAGTCACCACCCCTGGAGGTGTCCAAGAAATGTGTGGACCTGGCACTTGAGGACATGGTTTAGTGGCTGTGGTGGTGCTGGGTTGAAGGTGGTGATCTGACATTGAAGTTTGGACTCACTAATCCTAAAAGTCTCTTCCAACCAACCAAACCAATTCTAGGATTCTATGCCTGTCAATCCTCATTTTCCTCTTGGCTCCATCTTCACCTTTCACGCCTAACCCTGTTAGCAGCTTCTGGTTTTGTCTGTTATTCCACACCAGATGAAGGCACCCTTTTTTGTTGTTAGCCAGCTAATTCCAGCCTTCTGGAAGCCCTGCTGCCTTTATCAGCAACCTGCCTGCTTCTCACAAACCAGGAACACCAAGTGAGGAGAACAACGTCTCTTCCTTGGGGTGAAGACAGCATTTGAAGGGCAGAACTGCTCCTAAAGACAGTTAAAAAAA
>VWZI01018179.1:0-12167 GCA_013396835.1 Psilopogon haemacephalus | reverse complement strand
AAAAAAAAAGGCAATTTTGGTGTTTTTTCAATTATTTTTTTTTTTTTTTATTATGGCAGACAGGTAGTTTCATGTTAGAGATAAGCCTATCTGTAAGTGAAATAATGACTCTTTAATTAAGGTAATTATACAAACAGGAATGTAAATACTCCAAGTGGAGTATGCCTCAACTTTTTTTTTTTTTTTTTCCTTTTTTTTTTTTTTTTTTTCCTTCCCCTTTTCAAGNTTACTTTTTTTTTTTTTTCTTTCCCTTCCCATTATCCACAAACTTATCTTGCATACCTAAACCCTGTTTTTTTTTTTGCTGGGTGATTACAGCAGCACAAGCTCCAAACTGAAAACAGTCTGTAGCTGTTCGCTTTAATAATAGCCGAGGGAGACTTTTTGGGGGTCGTTCTCCTCACTTCTTCCTGCTTTATCTATTTTTCAGCTCATTTTCTAAGGAACTAGTGAGATTCTGCCCCCAGGGCTCTGATCCTGAACACGTTTCCAAGTGGGTTTGGTCAGGTTAGGGTAGGTTTGGTCTGTACTATGAGGACAGACTGAAGTAGTTGGGGCTGTTCAATCCCCTCTGGAGAAGAGGAGGCTCCCAGGTGACCTTCTTGTGGCCTTCCAGAATCTGAAGGGGACCTACAAAAAAGCTGGGGAGGGACTTTTGAGGCTATCAGGTAGTGACAGAAGTAGGGGGAATGGAGCAAAGCTGGAGGTGGGGAAATTCAGACTGGACATGAGGAGGAGGTTGTTGAGCATGAGAGTGGTGAGAGCCTGGAATGGGTTGTCCAGGGAGATGGTTGGGGCCACATCCCTGGAGGTGTTTAAGGGCAGGCTGCAGAGGCTGTGGGCAGCCTGATCTAGGGTAGGGTGTCCCTGGGCATGGCAGGAGGGTTGGAACTGGATGGTCTTTCATTTCCCTTCCAACCTAAACCATTCTATGATCCTTGTGGTCCCTTCCAACCCTGACTGATTCTATGATTCTATTCTATGATTCTAGGGTAGCTTAGTACACCAAGGCTGGTGAGGGGGCTGGAGCACAGCCCTATCAGGAGAGGCTGAGGGAGCTGGGGGTGTGCAGCCTGCAGAAGAGTAGGCTCAGTGCAAATCTTATTGCTCTCTACAACTGCCTGAAATGAGCTTGGGTCTAGGTGAGAGGTCTCTCACTTGCTCACCCCTAAAAAAATGTGTCCAGAGAAGGGCACCAAGGCTGGTGAGGGGCCTGGAGCACATCCCTGTGAGGAGATGCTGAGGGAGCTGGAGGGGTGCAGCCTGCAGAAGAGGAGGCTCAGGGCAGACCTCATTGCTCTCTACAGCTACCTGAAGGGAGGTTGTAGCTGGGTGGGGTTGGTCTCTTCTGCCAGGCACCCAGGGACAGAAGAAGAGGACATAGCCTCAAGCTGCACCAGGGCAGGTATAGCCTGTATGTTAGGAGGAAGTTCTTGCCAGAGAGAGTGATTGGCATTGGAATGGGCTGCCCAGGGAGGTGGTGGAGTCACCATCCCTGAAGGTGTTTAAAAAGAGGCTGAATGGGGCACTTAGTGCCATGGTTTAGTTAATTTGAAGGTTTTAGGTGATAGGTTTGACTTGATGATCTTGAAGTTCTTTTCCATCCTGATCAATTCTGATTCTTGTCAAGGGCACAATGCTTCCAAGTTCCTTCAGGTTTCATGAAAATATCTTGGTAAGCACAAGAGGTTTTCATACGATCCGAGAATGGCTCAGGTTGGAATGGACCTTAGAGATCATCTGCTCCAACCTCCCCACCATGGGCAGGAACACTTCTCAACTAGATTCATCCAACCTGGTCTTGAACACCCCCAGGGAGGGGGCACACACAGCCTTCCTAGGCAGCCTATTCCAAAGTCTCACCACCCTGGTTCTGAAGAACTTCTTCCTCAGATCCAGTCTAACCCTGCTGTCGCTCAGCTTCAAACCATTCTCCCTTGTCCTAGACACCCTCGTGCAAAGTCTCTCTGCAGCCTTTCTGCAGGATCCCTTCAGGTACTGGAAGGCAGCTCTAAGGCACCCCTGAAGTCTTCTTCTCTCCAGGCTGAACACCCTCAGCTCCCTCAACCTGTCCTCATAGCACAGTTGCTCCAGCCCTGGCATCATCTTTGTGGCTTCCTCTGGACTCTCTCCAGCAGCTCTGTGTCCTTCTTCTGCTGGGGACAGCAGAACTGGAGGCAGGACTGGAGGTGAGGTCTCATCAGAGCACAGTCAAGGGGCAGAATCCCCTCTCCTGTCCTGCTGGCCACACTCCTCTGGATGCAGCCCAGCACTTGGCTGCCTTCTGAGCTGCATGAGGGCACTGCTGGCTCCTGGGGAGCTTCTCAGCAATCAGTATTTAAAAGGATATTAAAAGTGTGTGTGTATACATATACATATACTAATTGAAAGTATATATATATACATATACTCATTAAAAGTGTATATATCTATATAAATATATATATACACACTTTTAATGCATATATATATATATACTTTTAATAAGTGTATATATATACTTTTAATGAGTATATATATATACACATATTATATATATACATATGTAATATATAAATACATATACACACAAACACACACATATATATACATATATATATAAATAAGTATTAAAAGAAAGGGTCAACTGCTGATAGAGAAATGGATAAAAAACATTCTGAATGCCCCTGCTGCAGGAAAGTATCTTTTGAGGCTGCAGAGTCCAACTCTGAACCAGCAAGCAGGAGCCAATCAAGCTGCATTTAGGCTGCTGGAGTTGTTTCATCTCTTCTGATAAGTGACATCAAAACATGGATCTTTTTTGTGTGCCTTCTGCCACTAGCACACACAAAAGTGCAACAGTAAGTTCAGCATCCTGCTCTGATCAAGGAGAAATCAAGACAATAACTGACTTTTGACAGCCAATTTCTTTCCAGGCTAGGTCACAGGGTCACAGGATGTTAGGGGTTGGAAGGGACCTCTGGAGATCTTCCACTCCAACCCCCCTGCCAGAGCAGGATCATGGAATCTAACACAGGTGGCACAGGAACACATCCAGACAGGGCTGGAAAGCCTCCAGAGAAGGAGACTCCACAACCTCTCTGGACAGCCTGTTAAAATTCTGTATACAGTGGTGAAAAGTTCTCTTAGGCTGATGGTAACTTTGTGATTCATTGATTAGGGTCAATAATAAATGGATCCATGCACATGGGAAAAATGTTTATAGGGAATGCTTCCTGTGCCCAACGGCTGCTTGGTGAATCTGTGTGCATTTCTTACCCCTACTTCTTGTCTCACTATGGAAAGTTCTTCCCCTGATGTGGCTGCCCTGCAGAGGGGTCCATGGTGCTCCTCTCTGAGCCTCACCAAGCTGCTAACAGGGATTTTTTTCCCCAGCTAGGTAAGGCGTTCACTTCTCTCTGTTGCCCTTTTATTCAGGGTACCCTGAAGTCTGACAATGGAGGATCGATCCCGTGAGGCCAAGCAGCAACATTTCTGGCTGAGCTGCTGTAGGAGAGCACTTCCAAGAGCTTGGAAGCTGTGCTGAGCATTCCCAGTTTGTTGTCTCTGTGATCTGCCCCTGCTTGTTTTAGATGAATATAGTAGCGGCGTGGGAGTTGCCTGCCCTGGTGCCAGGATCCCTGCTATGCACAGAGGGTGTAGGAAATCCCTCTGGCCTCCTGTGCACGTGTGGCATTGTAAAGGAAAGCTCCTCAGCCCTGAGGGAAAAGAAACACTTGGGAGACACACAGGGAGGCAAAGGAAAAGGACAAGCAGCAGTGACAACGGTGTCGGTAGACACTGCTGTGCAGTACCTCCTAGGGTACTGTCGTGGCTGATCGATGCTCTGAAGAGCTGCATGAAGCTGAACACTGCCTTCTTGAGAAGCTCAACATCAGCCAGCAGTGTGCACTTGCAGCCCAGAAAGCCAAGCAGAGGCTGGGCTGCAGCAGGAGAAGTGTGGCCAGCAGGGCCAGGGAGGTGATTCTCCCACTCTGCTCTGCCCTGCTGAGACCCCACCTGGAGTACTTTGTCCAGTTTTGGAACCCCTATTACAGGAGGGATGTGGACATTCTATGATTCTATGACATGCTGAAGTGTGTCCAGAGAAGGGCCATGAGGGTGCTCAGAGGGCTGCAGCACCTCTGCTGTGAGGACAGACTGAAAGAGTTGGAGCTGTGCAGTCTGCAGAGGAGGAGGCGCCCAGGTCACCTTCTTGTGGCCTGCAAGTATCTGAAGTGGGCTACAAAAAAGCTGTGGAGGGACTTTTGAGGCTATCAGGTAGTGACAGAACTAGGGGGGGTGGAGCAAAGCTGGAGGTGGGGACATTCAGACTGGACGTGAGGAGGAAGTTCTTTACCATGAGAGTGGTGAGAGCCTGGAATGGGTTGCCCAAGGGGGTGGTTGGGGCCACATCCCTGGAGGTGTTTGCAGCCAGGCTGGCAGAGGCTGTGGGCAGCCTGATGTAGGGTAGGGTGTCCCTGGGCATGGTAGGGGGGTTGGAACTGGATGATCCTTGCAGTCCCTTCCAACCCTGACTGATTCTATGGTTCTATGGATTACTGTTTGCCTTTGGGATATCAAATCTTCAGGTCACAGAATAGTTCATAAAATGTTTTGGGTTGAAGGGACCTTAAAGATCATCTAGTTCCAACTCCTCTGCCATGCCCAGGGACACCCTACCCTACATCAGGCTGCCCACAGCCTCTGCCAGCCTGGCTGCAAACACCTCCAGGGATGTGGCCCCAACCACCTCCCTGGGCAACCCATTCCAGGCTCTCACCACCCTCATGCTCAACAGCTTCCTCCTCACATCCAATCTGAATCTCCCCACCTCCAGCTTTGCTCCATTCTCCCTAGTCCTGTCACTCCCTGACAGTCTAAAATGTCCCTCCCCAGATTTTCTGTAGGTCCCCTTCAGATCCTGGAAGGCCACAAGAAGGTCACCTGGGAGCCTCCTCTTCTCCAGACTGAACACACATGTGTTTGCATATGCATGGCTCTATTTATAAATAAAGAGAGACAGATCTCTGCTCAGCTAGATCTGATGAGCTTTCAGGGATTGACTCATGGCTTTTGACAGGGGGAGAGGTTGGCAGTGCCACAAAAGCAGCAGATTAACCACAGCTGTTGAAAAGAACTGGGAGGTTTATTTCCAGGGCAGTGCAAACACTTGTTGGTGCCTTAGTGCATTGTGAAATGGCAGCTTCACCTTCTCATGAGATCAGGAGTGTCAGCATCTTCTCTTGGCCTCGTCTTCAGGTGAAGCTGAGCTGCTAGAGGATGCCATCTGTGGCACATCAGCCTGGCCCAGAAGAGAAGTCACCACTGTATGTCAGTACTCGACCAGCATGCTGCTGAGATCTGTTTTCTGACGTTCATCACATACCAGGACCTGTCAGTACGTGCCCAAGGTATGAAGGAAGGAAGGGAGAAGCTTTTCCAGATCAAGATAATCCACCTAAATTCCAGTGACAGAACTGAGAATCAGTTGGCCTATGTTGGCAAAACCAGAACCTCAACTTTATCTGGGGGGGTGATGGACCCAGCCCTTGTTGGTTGTCAAGCAGAGTGTTGGGTGCCTGGCAAGGGAGAGCAGAGAGCAAAAGTGAAATCAGAGGAGCAGAGGAGGAATCCTGCATGCAAAGTACAGCATCCAACATCTGGAGCAATGTCAGTGATGTGGTGTCCCAACCTGTCCACCCCAGCCTTCCAGAGAAGTTTGGGTTAGGTATAAAGCAGGCAGCCAAGGCAAAACCAGCCCAGGTTGGTAGTGGCAGAATATTTTTAGGTTTCCAAGGAAGCTGAGTGAGTTTGGAATGCTGGAGCAGGCTGCCTGGGAGGGCTGTGGAGTCTCAATCCCTGGCGATATCCAAAACCTATCTGGGCATGTTCCTGTGTGATCTGGTCTAGGTGATCCTGCTCTGGCAGGGGCATTGGACTGGATGAGATTTTGAGGTCCCTTCTAACCCCTAACATTCTGTGAAATTCTTTCCAGTGTGGGTGGTGAGACACTGGAAAGGGTTGCCCAGGGAGCTTATGGCTGCTCTCTCCCTGGAAGTGTTCAAGGTCAGGTTGGATGAGGCCTTGAGTGACCTGTTCTAGTGGGAGGTGTCCCTGTCTGTGGCAGGGGGTTGGAAGTGGATGATCTTTGAGGTCCCTTCCAACCTAAACCGTTCTATGATTCTATGATTCTGTAAACCAGGTCATCCTGGCTGCTGCCTGCAGAAGAGAAGAGTTTGAGGGGACCTCGGTGTAGCCTTCCAGTATCTGAAGGGGGTATACAGGAGGGCTGGGGAGAGACTATTCACAAGGTCTTGTAATGACAGGAGAAGGAGGGATGGGTTTAAACTGGCAGNATCAAAGATCACATTGGGTGCCTCTGTCCTCCACAACCTCCCTGGAGGTGTTCAGGACCAGGTTGGATGAAGCCTTGATACCTGTTCTAGCAGGAGGTGTCCCTGCCTATGGTGGGGGGTTGGAACTGGCTGAGCTTTGAGGTCCCTTTCCAACCTAAACCATTCGATGGTCCTGCGACATTTAGCAGTGATTTAGTGAGTCGGACACTCGGAAGCAATCCTGCAAGGAGTCCTGGTTCATCAAGGCAAGCGGCTGGTTTTCCTCCACACACCTCCATTTTCTTGTTTGCAGGTTGGGATGCCACAGGGACCTCTTCCCACACTCGTATCCCACCCTTGCCTGCAG
Organism: Psilopogon haemacephalus; assembly: GCA_013396835.1. Classification (NCBI taxonomy): domain Eukaryota; kingdom Metazoa; phylum Chordata; class Aves; order Piciformes; family Megalaimidae; genus Psilopogon; species Psilopogon haemacephalus. The sequence continues at coordinate 5,483 of VWZI01018179.1, read as the reverse complement.
CAGCAGTACCCAGCAGAGTGCTAATTTCTAGCCCATCTCTGCGGGGTGAGGCTTTTGCCTTCCGATCTTTCGCAGCGGCACAGGAGATGGCAGCCAGGTCGCAGCAGACGCAGGCGCAAGCTGCACGGGCCAGGAAGCTTTGGGAGCTGATAAACCCTAGGAAATGCACTGAATTTCCGTCTCAGAGGAGTGGCCTTGCCTTTGTGTCTCCAAACAGGGTGTGGCCCTGCTAATCAACCCCGGGGTCTCCAGTCCTGCGGGGAGGATGCATAGAAGCATAGAATCAGGAAGGGACCACAAGGATCATCTAGTTCCGACCCCCCTGCCATGCCCAGGGACACCCTACCCTACATCAGGCTGCCCACAGCCTCAGCCAGCCTGGCTGCAAACACCTCCAGGGATGTGGCCCCAACCACCTCCCTGGGCAACCCATTCCAGGCTCTCACCACTCTCATGGTGAACAATTTCCTCCTCACATCCAATCTGAATCTCCCCACCTCCAGCTTTGCTCCATTCCTTGTAGTCCTGTCACTACCTGATAGCCTAAAAAGTCCCTCCCCAGCTTTTTTGTAGGCTCCCTTCAGATCCTGGAAGGACACCAGAAGGTCTCCTGGGAGCCTCCTCTTCTCCAGACTGAACAGCCCCAACTCTTTCAGTCTGTCCTCATAGGAGAGGTGCTGCAGCCCTCTGAGCATCCTTATGGCCCTTCTCTGGACGTACTCCAGCATGCCCATATCCCTCTTGTAATAGGGGTTCCAACACTGAACGCAGTACTCCAGGTGGAGTCTCACCAGGATGTAGTAGAGCGGCAGAATCATCTCCCTCGACCTGCTGGTCACACTTCTCTTGATGCAGCCCAGGCTCTGGTTGGCTTTTTGGGCTGCAAGTGCACACTGCTGGCTCATCTTGAGCTTCTTGTCCACCAGCACCCTCAAGTCCCTCTCCTCAGGGCTGCTCTCCAGCCACTCACTGCCCAGCCTGGATTTGTGCTTGAGATTGCCTTGACCCAGCTGCAGGACCTTGCACTTGGCCTTGTTGACCCTCATGAGGTTGGCTTGTGCCCACCTCTCCAGCCTGTCCAGCTCCCTCTGGATGCCATCCCTGCCCTCCAGCCTGGCTGCTGCACCACACGGCTTGGGGTCATCAGCAGACTTGATGAGAGTGCACTCAATGCCTTTGTCCACGTTGCCCACAAAGATGGAGTTGTGGGAGGAATGTGGGATCTAGGCAGAGTGATCTGGGTCCAGATCCCCACACTGGGGTCATCCCACTCTCATGCCAGCATTGGTTCCAGCCATGGCATGTCAGCACAGTGATCCTGATGGAATCATTTCCTTCCTGACTGGTGCTCCAGCTCCCAGCTTTAGCAGCAGGAGAGCTGCTGGCAGCCAGCTCCAAGCACCACCAGCCAGTGGGGGTAAGGAGGAGTGAATGCCAAGAGGCAAAGCATTGATTAATGGACTGGAGAATTAATCCTTTTTTTTTTTTTTAATGCCTAGTTGGGAAAGGATTCAGATTATATCTAGGTGGTGGATTAAGTAATATGATAGCAAATGCAAGTCATAAGGACATTAGAAACAGAGAACTGTAGCAGTTGGAAGAGACCTTTAAGATCATCCAGCCCAACCATTCTCTAACTCTACCAAGGCTGAGGCCACACCATGGCCCTCAGCACCACAGCTCTGCCCCTTTGAAACACCTCCAGGGATGGGGATTCAACCACCTCCCTGGGCAGCCTGTGCCAGTCTTTGAGAACCCTTTCAGGGAAGAAGTTTCTTCTCGTGTCCAACCTAAACCTCCTCTGGTGCAACTTGAGGCTGTCTCTTCTCTTCTATCACTTGTTCCCTGGCAGAACACAGCAACCCTCACCTGGCTCCAGCCTCCTTTCAGGGAGCCAGAAGCTTCCTTCAGAGAGACAGAAGCTCTCCTCTCAGCTTCCATTTCTCCAAACTAAACACCTCCAGTTCCCTCAACTGCTCCTCACCGGCCCTGTTCTCCAGAACCTTCCCCAGCTTTGTTGCCCTTCTCTGGACCTGCTCCAGACTCTCAATGTCCTTCTTAGTGTGAGGGCCCCAAACCTGAACCCAGCACTCAAGGTGTGGCCTCACCAGCCCAGTAGTGGGGACAATCACTTGCCTGGTCCTGCTGACCACACTATTGCCAATTATACTGGTTTGAGGCTAATTGGAATATTTTAACAAGATAAATTAGGTTATAGGCTGTGGAAAGAAAATACTGCTGATGTCCACTTAGCTCATAGGTTTGCTAAGATGTACAAAATCGAGGACATAAACATAGATAAGACAGAGCTGCTCTGGTCTGAGCTCTGCCTGTTGGTCTCTCCTTCTCCTTGCCTTCTGCTGGATCTGTGTAACCCAACTAAGCAATTCTGCTTCTAACCCCCCTGGCCAATCTTCCTAATTCACCTTACACTTCAGGCAGATCCTGGGATAAGATTGGAAGATGGGGGGAAAGTGAAAGTGTGGTTGGGAACCCCTCTTGGGGACTCTGATCTCTGGGAAGGACATTATGTTTCTGTATTACCTTTTTACTGTCTATAGCTGTAAATATTTGTAATATATTGTAAATATCTGCTTGTATATTGTGCTGAGCTGAGAATATAAAGCTTCGTTCATTAACCTCAAAGCCTTCTCAGCCTGGAAAGGAGAAGGCTTCCAGGACACCTTATAGTAGCCTGCAAGTATTTGAAAGGGACCTAGAGGAAGGTTGGGGAGGGACAACTGACAAGGTCTTATATGACAGAATGAGGGGTAATTGGTTTAAACTGGCAGAGGGGAGATTGAAATTGGATGTTAGGAAGAAGTTCTTTGCAATGAGGGTGGTGAGACACTGGCACAGGTTGCCCAGGGAGGTTGTGGCTGCTTCCTCCCTGGAGGTGTTCAAGGCCAGGTTGGATGAGGCCTTGAGCGACCTGTTCTAGTGGGAGGTGTCCCTGCCTATGGCACAGAGGGGTTGGAACTGGATGAGCTTTGAGATCCCTTCCAACCTAAACCATTCTATGAGCCTATGAATTTCCAGCTGGCTGAGTCTAGTCTGGGTGATTTCAAAAGCTCCCTAAACCATCACACTGATCCAGCCCAGGATGCTGGTGGCTTTCTTGGCCACCTGAGCAGACAAATGGGCACAGTCTACAACCTTTATGTAATGCCCTCATTACCAGAACAATCTACACTCAGATGCTGTGTGTGCAGTAGTCTACAGGTCGAGGAGTGTCTGTGACCTAAATGGGAATACCAAAACTGGCTGAATTAAGCCATCCTCACTTGTTTCATGTATGTAAGGCAGAAGGGGACGAAGTACAGATTAACAGTTGCAGCTTAGCACAGACCCCAGCCACCTCTCATTTGATCTAACCTGATGTGTCAGGAGGTGCCAGGCTCCATCAGATCGCACAGAGGTCAGTGGGCCACCAGGAGTGTCAAAAGGCAGAGGGAAGGATCAGGACACAGAAGTTGTTTCTCAGGAGAGGGAGGCAGGCTGCAGCTGGGCTATGTGTCTTTTGGAGCAGAAAGTGGTCCCACTCAGAAAGCATGGGTGAAGGCATCATGGATTTCATGATGCTCAGGCCATAGAGTCCCTGGAGGATGAACCTCTGGGCCTTGCAGGTTATGGAGAATGTGATGGCAGAAGCAGAAAATATAGAAATTTGGGCTGAGATCTTAGCTTGGAGAGAAATTGGAGTTTGGGGTAGGAGAGCAAAAGGTAGAGAGTATAAAGCTGGGCCACACAAGGATGGCATCCGACCATGTTAAAGTTTTGGAAAAGAACTGGGAATTTCACCTCTTCCTCCAGCCTTTTTGCCCTGCACTGAGAGGGCAAAATAACAGCAAAAATCCCACTTTTGCTGCAACTGAGAACTGATGCTGAAGGTGCCTTCAGACTCTTGAGTGCCTGGGATCAACCTGCATTGCATGTAGAGTTTTGTGTGTCTTGGTGATGGGAGGCAATGGCTGGTTGGAGCAGGTGATTGTTGGGGTCCCCTCCCAACCTGACATTCCTCTGCCCTTTAAAGGCTGCAATCTGCTTTAGGATGTGACCACAAAGGAAAGAATCATAGAATCATAGAGTCATAGAGTCAGTCAGGGCTGGAAGGATCATCTAGTTCCAACCCCCCTGCCATGCCCAGGGACACCCTACCCTAGAGCAGGCTGCCCACAGCCTCATCCAGCCTGGCTGCAAACACCTCCAGGGAAGTGTCCCCAACCACCTCCCTGGGCAACCCATTGCAGCCTCTCACCACTCTCATGCTCAACAACTTCCTCCTCACATCCAGGCTGAATCTCCCCACCTCCAGCTTCGCTCCATTCCCCCTAGTCCTGTCACTACCTGATAAAAGAAGAACTCTGAAGTTCCTGGTGGGCTTATACTCACAAAGTGCTTTAGCTCCCCTGGGCTTTTGTGAAAGCCTTTTGTGAGATGAGGCAAATTCACAATCACTTTTATCCAAAGAGCATCCAGTCAAGTCCTACCTGAGACTGTGGTTGGAAGTGATGCAAAAAGCAATAAAAATTGTCCATTGCTCATCCGTGTGTGTGTGTGTGTGTGTGTGTGTCCCAAAATGCTGCTCCGCAGCAACCAGCCTTGGATTTGCTTGGTTTAAAGTACCTCTTTATTATTTTGCTGCTGCTGTTGTTCTCTTGTAGGAATTCTTGCAGTGTTTCAGTGCCTGTCACGAGTCACTCCACTAAATAACTTCTTAAAAAAAAAAGAAATCATCATCCAATATTGATTTATATGTTTGGCTTCCCTTTGTTCTACCTAAGAGCAATGATTTCACTTAGCTATTATGATGGATAAAACTTCAGAGATAATTAAATACATTAAATCCCTAAGGGGAGGCTTACTTCAGGGCTCAAGTATTCGAGACTTTGAAGCCTGTGCAAAGTGTTAGAAACCACCAGCACTGGGGCTTAAAAACAGCCAGCAAGCCCTGTCTGAGCACACAGGGTGCAAGGGAGGTGTGCAGGTCACTTGGTAAAGATGTTTTCCTGGACTGTAACAACAACAACAAATCACTAGAGTGGAGATGAGGAAGAAATTCTTTAGAGTGAGGGTGGGGAGACACTGGCACAGGTTGCCTGGGGAGGTTGTGGAGGACAGAAGCACCCGATGTGATCTTTGATCACACCTCAATGTCGCTCCTAAACTGTGGTGATCAAAACTGGATGCAGTACTCGAGGTCCTGCTCTGGCAGGAGGGTTGGACTCAATGATTTCTTTGGGTCCCTTCCAGTCCCTGACATCCTGTGAGCCTGTGAACCTCCAGGGATGGGGATGCAACCACCTTCAGGGATGGAGATGGGGATGCAACCACCTCCCTGGGCAGCCTGTGCCAGAGTTTGAGAACCCTTTCAGTGAATAAATTTCTGCTAATATCCAACCTACAGCACTCCTGGTGCCACTTGAAGCCATTTCCTCTTGTACTATTGCTACTTACTTGTGAGAAGAGACCAACTCCTTTTG